>JAWPHD010005695.1:0-158321 GCA_037043455.1 Cyrtodaria siliqua | reverse complement strand
CTGCTTTAAATAAATAGTTGTTCATCAACTTATGGTGTAAAGGATCTCTATAAGCCTTTTGCTTTCCTTCCAATCTATTTAATATTAAATTGTATGTAACATCTGTATATTATGTTATCTTTGAAATAAAAAAGTTCAAACCAACTTGTTTTATAGATTAGTTAGAGCCATTTCCAGCCAGACAGGAAACGTAGGATTCCAGGATCACCCGACTGCAGTAGATGAATTTCTAGTTCTTTATATGCCAGTGATTAGATAGTTCTTTGGTCCATGGGTTCAAGTTCCGAGTCGATAGAGGAAGCATTAAAGGCTTGCTCAAGGACACAAACAACGTGTTTTGCATTCACATATCAAACTGGTGAAATGGTTAAAGGGACACGTCGTCAACTGACTTGTGGTTTCCCATTAAGTTTTCTACATAACCTGCATATTTGCAATCATTAATATGAATTATTATTATAGTTCAAAGCAAATTGTTTTTACATATTACTAACTGCTGAACATATCGGGTTCAATAATATATTTAAACATATAGCAGAATAACGATGAAAATTGAAAACATCATTTAAGTATTTGTAAGGAGGTTTAAGGTTAAACGATACTGTATTCATAATTTGAGGTGCTAATTTTAATACTGGATACAAACTTGAAGATTCGCTTTACAAGGCTCAACTTGAAACAAGTCTTCACACCTATTTATATAATTTTGACAATAGTTAACAAAATATGTACAAGACATTATTTTGTGTGAACTAACAATATTAATTCACAGAGACATAATAGTAATTTTGTATGCCTTTATGCTATATCTACAAAGGGTTTGTTTGATAAGCAAATCGAGGGCTGACTATATATAAGCAAATCGAGGTCTGACTATATATAAGCAAATCGAGCGCCGACTATATATCAGCAAATTGAGGGCTGACTATATATAAGCAAATCGAAGGCTGACTATATATCAGCAAATCGAAGGCTGACTATATATAAGCAAATCGAAGGCTGACTATATATAAGCAAATCGAGGGCTGACTATATATAAGCAAATCGAGGTCTGACTATATATAAGCAAATCGAAGGCTGACTATATATCAGAAAATCGAAGACTGACTATATATCAGCAAATCGAAGGCTGACTATATATAAGCAAATCGAGGGCTGACTATATATAAGCAAATTGAGGATTGACTATATAAAAGCAAATCGAGGGCTGACTATATATAAGCAAATCGAGGTCTGACTATATATAAGCAAATCGAGGGCCAACTATATATCAGCAAATTGAGGGCTGACTATATATAAGCAAATCGAAGGCTGACTATATATCAGAAAATCGAAGGCTGACAATATATCAGCAAATCGAAGGCTGACTATATATCAGCAAATCGAGGGCTGACTATATATAAGCAAATCGAGGTCTGACTATATGTAAGCAAACCTAGGGCAGACTATATGTAAGCAAACCGAGGGCCGACTTTATATAAGCAAACTGAGGGCCGACTATATATAAGCAAATCGAGGGCTGACTATATATAAGCAAATTGAGGTCTGACTATATATAAGCATATTGCGGTCCGACTATATATAAGCGAATCGAGGGCTGACTATATATAAGCAAACATAGGCGGACTATATGTAAGCAAACCGAGGGCCGACTTTATATAAGCAAACTGAGGGTCGACTATATATAAGCAAATCGAGGGCCAACTATATATTAGCAAATCGAGGGCCGACTATATATAAGCACATTGCGGTCCGACTATATATAAGCAAATCGAGGGCCGACTATATATCAGTTAATGGTCCGACTATATATAAGCAAACTGAGGGCTGACTATATATAAGCAAACCGAGGGCTGACTATAGTATATATAAGCAAACCGAGGGCCGACTATATATAAGCAAACCGAGGGCTGACTATATATAAGCAAAATGAGGGCTGACTATATATAAGCAAATCGAGGGCAGACTATATATAAGCAAATCGAGGGCCGACTATATATAAGCAAATCGAGGGCCGACTATATATAAGCAAATCGAGGGCCGACTATATATAAGCAAATCGAGGGCTGACTATATATAAGCAAATCGAGGGCAGACTATATATAAGCAAATCGAGGGCCGACTATATATAAGCAAATCGAGGGCTGACTATATATAAGCAAATCGAGGGCCGACTATATATAAGCAAATCGAGGGCCGACTATATATAAGCAAATCGAGGGCCGACTATATATAAGCCAATCGAGGTCCGACTATATATAAGCAAATCGAGGGCAGACTATATATAAGCAAATCGAGGGCCGACTATATATAAGCAAATCGAGGGCCGACTATATATAAGCAAATCGAGGGCCGACTATTTATCAGGAAATCGAGAGCCGACTATATATAAGCAAATCGAGGGTCGACTATATATAAGAAATCGAGAGCCGACTATATATAAGCAAATCGAGGGCCATCAGCAAATCAAGGTCTGACTATATATAAGCAAATCAAGGGCTGACTATACATCAGCAAATTGAGGGCTGACTATATATAAGCAAATCGAGGGCCAACTATATATAAGCAAATCGAGGTCTGACTATATATAAGCAAATCGAGGGTCGACTATATATAAGCAAATCGAGGGCTGACTTTATATAAGCAAATCGAGGTCTGCCTATATATAATCAAATCGAGGGCAGACTATATATCAGCAAATGCAGGGCAGACTATATATAAGCAGATCGAGGGCCGACTATATATCAGCAAATTGGGGACTGACTATATATAAGCAAATCGAGGGCTGACTATATATAAGCAAATTGAGGATTGACTATATAAAAGCAAATCGAGGGCTGACTACATATAAGCAAATCGAGGTCTGACTATATATAAGCAAATCGAGCGCCGACTATATATCAGCAAATTGAGGGCTGACTATATATAAGCAAATCGAAGGCTGACTATATATCAGAAAATCGAAGGCTGACTATATATCAGCAAATTGAAGGCTGACTATATATCAGCAAATCGAGGGCTGACTATATATAAACAAATCGAGGGCTGACTATATATAAGCAAATTGAGGTCTGACTATATGTAAGCAAACCTAGGGCAGACTATATGTAAGCAAACCGAGGGTCGACTTTATATAAGCAAACTGAGGGCCGACTATATATAAGCAAATCGAGGGCCGACTATATATAAGCAAATTGAGGTCTGACTATATATAAGCATATTGCGGTCCGACTATATATAAGCGAATCGAGGGCTGACTATATATAAGCAAACATAGGGCAGACTATATGTAAGCAAACCGAGGGCCGACTTTATATAAGCAAACTGAGGGTCGACTATATATAAGCAAATCGAGGGCCAACTATATATTAGCAAATCGAGGGCCGACTATATATAAGCACATTGCGGTCCGACTATATATAAGCAAATCGAGGGCCGACTATATATCAGTTAATGGTCCGACTATATATAAGCAAACTGAGGGCTGACTATATATAAGCAAACCGAGGGCTGACTATAGTATATATAAGCAAACCGAGGGCCGACTATATATAAGCAAACCGAGGGCTGACTATATATAAGCAAAATGAGGGCTGACTATATCTAAGCAAATCGAGGGAAGACTATATATAAGCAAATCGAGGGCCGACTATATATAAGCAAATCGAGGGCTGACTATATATAAGCAAATCGAGGGCAGACTATATATAAGCAAATCGAGGGCCGACTATATATAAGCAAATCGAGGGCCGACTATATATAAGCCAATCGAGGTCCGACTATATATAAGCAAATCGAGGTCCGACTATATATAAGCAAATCGAGGGCCGACTATATATAAGCAAATCGAGGGCCGACTATATATCAGCAAATGGAGGGCCGACTATATATAAGCAAATCGAGGGCCGACTATTTATCAGGAAATCGAGAGCCGACTATATATAAGCAAATCGAGGGTCGACTATATATAAGAAATCGAGGGCCGACTATATATAAGCAAATCGAGGGCCATCAGCAAATCAAGGTCTGACTATATATAAGCAAATCAAGGGCTGACTATACATCAGCAAATTGAGGGCTGACTATATATAAGCAAATCGAGGGCCGACTATATATAAGCAAATCGAGGTCTGACTATATATAAGCAAATCGAGGGTCGACTATATATAAGCAAATCGAGGGCTGACTTTATATAAGCAAATCGAGGTCTGCCTATATATAATCAAATCGAGGGCAGACTATATATCAGCAAATGCAGGGCAGACTATATATAAGCAGATCGAGGGCCGACTATATATCAGCAAATTGAGGACTGACTATATATAAGCAAATCGAGGGCTGACTATATATAAGCAAATTGAGGATTGACTATATAAAAGCAAATCGAGGGCTGACTATATATAAGCAAATCGAGGGCTGACTATATATAAGCAAATCGAAGGCTGACTTTATATAAGCAAATCGAGGGCCGACTATATATAAGCAGATCGAGGGCCGACTATATATCAGCAAATTGAGGGCTGACTATATATAAGCAAATCGAGGGCTGACTATATATAAGCAAATTGAGGGCCGACTATATATAAGCAAATTAAAGGCTGACTATATATAAGCAAATTGAGGGCTGACTATATATAAGCAAATCAAGGGCTGACTATATATAAGCAAATTGAGGGCTGACTATATATAAGCAAATCAAGGGCTGACTATACTATATACCGGTATATATATAAAGAACAAGATACAACAGATTGGTTTTCACCCCTCAAAATGACTCCAGTGGATATCACTACACTCCTTCACACTTCAGCTAATTCTGGTATTCTAAAAGCATGGAACAGGCAAACTCAGCATTACCTGATTTCCTCTGCAATCAGTCGCTGTGCCTCTGGATCGAAAGGGTTCATCTGTAACAAACGTAGCTGTTCTCTATCTTTAGCCAAACGCTCATTCCTCTGGCGTGTATAAATATCCACAAATCGCTCTGCCATAAATGAGCAAAGAGGAATTTGAGTGAAAATTAAAAGGATTTTCTTTAAACATTCAATACATCATGATTAAGCAGTCCTGAGCATGAATTTTTATTTCTACTGACTTTATTATATAATTGTACAACTGAATTGAATAGGGTGGAGCACCAACACAAGTTCAATTTCAACTGTTTGAGACATATAAAGATTGAGAGATGATTTATGTATTCTATCAATTAGCCGCAAATAAATCAATCAGGGGCAATAACTCACGCTCGTATCAATTTTGCTCATCTAAGACTTTACTGAAACAAACCATTAAATAAAGTGTTGAAAATCCGGAACATCTTGCTAAAGTCATCGTGTTCACAACTGAAATTTGCTTATATTTTCAATAATCAAGGGCAACAACTCTGTAAGACATACATCAATTTTGATCATTGTCAAACTTGTTCGAGATCTTATTCAAAAAAGCCTTTTAATCAAACTTGATGCAAATCCAAAACTCTTTTTTTTTTACATAATCAGGAGCAGTAAACTATAAAACATCTATTTTTGCTCATTGTTGAACTGGTTTGACAGCTTATAGAAACAAACCTGGTTGCAAACATGTTGTAACCGTTCACGTTATGGTGTTCAGCGACAATGTTCAATCTCAAAAGGTCATCTGGCCTTCGACCAGTAGAGCTATGCCATGTGTTTAGTTATAAGCTTGGTTAGGATGCACGTTAAAATTTTATGAAAAGGGTCAACATTCTACCAAAACAAAAGCCAGAGTTATTAGACATGTTTAACGAACATATGTCAAATACTTTTCAAGTTATGGCCAAGGTTAAGAGGCAGGTTAAAGTATGACGGATGATGACGGATCACTTGATCCCTAAGTGGCTGCCATGGTCTGCCATGCTACGCAGCCTACGCCATAAACAAATCATTATGTAGTGGCACATACCTACGCTTCCACTTTCTAGCGCATCAGACAGTGGTGGATTTCGCTCCTTCAGTAAAGATCGTTCGTGTGGATTTTTCATGATGAGATCCCTCACAACAAGCGGGTCCTCGAGATCTTGCCTTTGTGGAGGCTGAGATGCACCCCTTGACCCCCCAGGTACCTGAATGCTGCCGAAGTCTATCAGTGGAAGACCACCTCCTAAATAATAAAATAAAGTTGAATATATAATATGACAAGATGTATAATGCGGCCAATTTTTTTCACAATTATAACAAGAGCGCTGCCTAATGGGGCATTATAGGCCCGTTTCCTAAAGTTTTATGTTAAAAGCATTTCCTACGTGTCAGGTCAATATAACCCTTACCTTTGACCTTCTAATAAAAAATTAACTGATAGGGGATGTTGTTTAACCAAGAGCACTACTTGTTTAATGTTTCAAGACTGTAGATCCAATAGTTGTGAATAACAGCTGGGAAAGAATTGGTCATGATCAGGTCACCATCACCATGACCTTGACATCTGACCTACTAACCTTAAAAACAATAAGAGTTGTTGTTTTAACATGGGTTCTATTTCTGTAAAGTTTCAAAACTGTAGGTCGAATAGTTACAAGTTACAGTGATTATTGTCTTAGGATTCAGTCACTGTCCGTTCAATGTGTGACCTTGATAACCTACAGAACCCAAAAGTATACGCTTCCTCCTCTGACCAAGGACAATGCACATATGAAGTTTAATAAGTGTTGATATCACATTTCCGGGAATGTCACTTGCAATGTGTAGGTCCATATGAAGACATGGTGACCTTGACCTTTGACCTACTAAGCCCAAAAGCAATAGGGTTTCTCCTCTCACCATTGGTAATGTATTTACAAAGTTTCATGAGTGTAGGTATTATACTCCTTTAGTTATCACTTGGAATATGTACTGGTGACATTGACCTTTGACCTAGTAACCCCAAAAGCAACAGGGTTTCTTCTCTGACCAAAGGCAATACGTCTATAAATTAATAAAGTTTCATGAGTTTGAGTCGTGTGGTTTCACAGTTATTTGGCAGAAAGTGTATTTCATTAAAGGTCATAGTGACCTTGACATTTTGTCTACTGACCCCAAAGACAATAAGGTTCTTTCTCTTGCCAATGCACATACAAAGTTTCATCAGTGTAGGTGTTATGGGTTTGAAGTTGTCACACAAAATGCCTATTATTTCCATATAATGTCGCAGTGACCTTGACCTTTGACCAAATGACCCAAAATCAATAGGGTTCCTCCTCTCACTAAAGTCAATATACCTATGAAATTTCTTGAGTGTGGGTGTTATAGTTATGAAGTTATCGCGAGCAATACCTATTTCCATGTAAGCTCATGTCCACCTTGACTTTTGACCCATTGGACCATAATCAATAGGGTTTCTCCTCTCACCAAAGGCGTTGTACCTATAAAGTTTCATAAGTGTGTGCATTATCGTTTGAAGTTATCAGATGGGATGCCTATTTCCATATAAGATCATGGTGACCTTGACCTTTCAATGAGGGTAGGTGATGATTTTGAAGTTTTCATGCAGAATTCATATTTCCATATAAGGTGATGGTGACCTTGAACCTTTGACCTACTGACCCCAAACACATTAGGGGTTCTCCACTCACCAAGGGCAATGAATGTATGTACGAAGCTTTAAAAGTGTAGGTGTTTCAATTTTGAAGTTATCATGAGTGTGCGTGTCGTTCTAAGGTTTAACGTCCCTCCATCACATAACCCGATAAGACGTCTTAAAGGGATGGGCATAATAGAGTCTGGAGAGTGCTTCTTGTAGTTCTGCGTTATATATGTAGTGCTGGGTGCTGTCATCTCGGTTGAGTGTAAAGTGTCGTGTCGCTGCTGCTCTAAGCCGTTGTCGCTGCTGCCGTGAGGTGGGGGTCTGGATGACATCCTCTACAGTGGTTGCTGCTGAACTAACTACTAGGCTAGTATGTTCTGGTAGCCCTGTTTGGGGCCACACCCATCACAGTAGGACCCCTGCACCGCACACATCCTCTGATGGCCTGAACATCTACCATCTTTGGTCTTCTGTCATCAGTCTTTGGCGTGGATAACGCTGAGGCGTTTGGTGTCTCTCGGCTTCTGACTTCTGACATCTGACCTCCGACTTCGGTGTAGCCATCAGGTGATATGTGCTGTGACGTTATCAAGAGGAATGCATTTTTCTATATAAGGTGACAGTGACCTAATGACCCTAAAAGCAATAGGGTTCCTTCTCTCACCAAAGGCATTTTACC
Source organism: Cyrtodaria siliqua (assembly GCA_037043455.1). Classification (NCBI taxonomy): domain Eukaryota; kingdom Metazoa; phylum Mollusca; class Bivalvia; order Adapedonta; family Hiatellidae; genus Cyrtodaria; species Cyrtodaria siliqua. The sequence goes on along the minus strand of JAWPHD010005695.1, from coordinate 150,124 downwards.
TATGAAGTTTTATAAGAGTAGGTGTTACGGTTTTGAAGTAAGTTATTGTGCGGAATGCATATTTCCATATAAAAACCACTGTGACCTTGACCTTTGACCTACTGGCCCCAAAACCAATAGGGTACCTCCTCTCACCTAGGGCAATGTACCTATGACGTTTTATGAGTGTAGGTGTAATGGTTTTAAAGTTATTGTGCAGAATGCATATTTCCATATAAGATCTCATGACCTTGACCTTTGACCTACTGGCCCCAAAAACAACAGGGTGGGGTATCACTCTCTACCCAGAGTTGTCGTTCCTTGCATATGTTTCTTTCGATTGTTTACATGTCAATCAACGGCCGATATTTGGGGGTGTCACAGTGTTGAAGTTCTGTTGCTATTTTTATATTTTAGCTATGGTCGTGTGACAAAGTATCATGTGATCGCAGACTACTTTATTAGACGTTGACAGAGGTCAATGTAATGGCCTCTGGGAGGGATTGGTGGTGTATGGTGGTGTCACAGTTCTGTTGCTATTTTTATATTTTAGCTATGGTCGTGTGACAAAGTATCATGTGATCGCAGACTACTTTCTTAGACGTTGACAGAGGTCAAAAGAAATGTTGTTCCGAAATATATACCATCGGCATTTGTGGGGTGCGAATTTTCTTTCAAAAGAAATGTTGTTCCGAAATATATACCATCCACATTTACTACTACTTTTTCCAATTTTCAAGCATTTAGAATATCAGCGAAATGACCCCAGATTAAACAAATATTCTGTAGATGTATTTAAAATCTGTCTGTTTCGAATGAAATGCAGCCATAGTATACATTTTTTTTCATTTTTACATGTTTTCTTGTCTGGAATTTTATCGGCACTCTGTAAAACACTCACATTTACCAGAAGAACATGTGCTTGCCGCTCATGCCCATGTCTGTCAAAACAAACCGAAAGAACAAATAAAAATGTGCGACTTCGTGCAACATTGATTATGATTGGTCTGACTGGCTTGCTGTTGCTGGGAGATATACCCCCGGAAATCCGAGAAACATGAGATACAGAAAGCGGGTGTGCGCCATTAGAAATAGAACTACGGGAATCTCCGATGGGATTTCTTTACGTCCTGTGGATGCACATATTTTTTAATTGTTAGTCCTTAGCAGGTAACAAAATCAATGTTTCGCGTGGCGTCTTTTCGCCCTTAAAATGTTGTCTGTTCATTCTTTTGTCTTTTCGTTCTTTTGTCTTTTCGCGCAGCATTTGTCGTCTTTACGTCCATCCAACTTTTCGTTCTGTTGTCTTTTTGAGACGAAATAACGAAAAGACGAAAAATGCCTGAAATCATCCACCATAATTACATATTCACTGGTATAATAATTCTCATTAATGAAATCGTTAATGGGTAGGGAAAAAAAGGCTTCTGTTTCCTAACAAAGGGTGGGGTATTCGGTTTCTGTTTTACACCAGTTTACCACACCTGCTGATCCTTGAGGCGCCTGTGCCGTTGGTGGACGCATTTGCTGAAGAAGAAGAACATCTCCATCTTTTATTCCACAATCTTTCAGAGTCTGTTTTCCATCCTGAAGTGGTCTTCCATTCCACATCAAAACAATATTTGCAGACGGAATTGCCAGTTCAAACTCGCACTGGGCCTTTAAAGTTTCAATTTCGAGATCATCATTAACGTCAATATTTACAATACGGTCATCCAACGTAGTTATTGTCAAATGCATCTTGTAAATTCTTAGAAATTTCTAGAAATCAATTTCAGAACGAAAGCCACGAAAACATAACACTTCCGTTGCTGAAAAATACGCATGCGTAGTTATTATGGGTAGGCGAAAACTATAGAAAATGGGAGAAATGGCAATAGTTGAACCCAATTGATTAAAACATTTTTTATTGCCAATAATTTTATATCTGTATCTGTATGGTACACGTTTCCGTCACAGTTCACGATTACAACGCCGGTTGGTTGCGCATTAATTAATATCAAATATATTTAACAATGAATTAAAGTGAGAAGAAAAACAAGGCCCAAGAGGGCCTGTGGACGCTCTACTGGCTAATATGGCTCTTATAACATCAATGAAGCGAGTGACTATCGTCTTAAAGAGGCAGAATATAGCATTTTTAACTAAATCAAGAGCCATAACTCCGCCGTTACTGGTCCGATCTGGCTGGTTTTCGAACAAGATAATAAAAATAAAAAATAAAATTAAAAAAAAATACCGAGCTGTTATTGACATTAACAATCTGGTAAAGTTTGGTAAAGATCGAATGAAAAAAAATATGGCGTCTAGAGTGTACACAAGGTTTTTCAAGTATTTGACCTAGTGACCTAGTTTTTGACCCCATGGGACCCATTTTCGAACTTGACCAAAATATAATTAAGACATTTCGACAAAGTTTCATCAAGAACGGGTGTGTGTGTGTGTGTGTAATTCTAAGGTTTATAGTCCGTCCGCCAACGAACACGTCAAGGTATACCTGACGCGATGGGCACAATAGAGTCTGGACTTTTAAAGGTGTAATTTTGAATTTTGAAGCTGTGCTAAAAGCGGTGTCAACAACAGCGGTTAATTCAACCTAATTTCGTCTATTGACACCTTCCGGTCCTAGCTTTGTTTGGCGTTGTGTTATATGTGATGCGTGCTTGTTTTGTAGTGTTATGATTATGTTTTTAACATATCATATTTGCTGGGGTTTGATGAGGGGTATGCCTGTACCACGCCATCTTGGGGATGATTAGCGTGTCCATTTGCAGCATACTAATACTTGTGGTCATCGAACTGGGGCCTGTTCGGTTATTACTGTGTTGTATGTTTGTACATGTTGGGGCATTTGTTGGTGTTCAGTTTGTTGGTTGCTATGCCTGGGGCATAGCGTGTGCGTCTGGTCTGAGGTACTGTGGCAGCAATTCCACATCTTGTTCGCGCAAGGGGATTGCTACCACTGGGAGGGAAAGGCCAATTATGGTCGATAACGGTTTCCAGTCAAGACTGCCCCTGTGGGATGTGTCCCACAGGTTGGTGATGAAAGGGACCGTAGGGAGGCGCTCCTTAGTCCTAAATGGGTATGTGCCGTGTTTACTGGTTTTAGAATTAACATTACTTTTGTACTTAGTTATGAACTATTACACTATTATTACTGTAATTGTTGGATTTTAAGACGGTCACATCCCTTGTGGTATAATGTCGTATCCTGATGAAAATGGCACCAGGGGTGTATAGTGAACACAACATATGAGAGAGAGAGAGAGAGAGAGAGAGAGCGAAAGTTTTCCCCAATCTCTAAGTTAATTCCAGTCAGTTAGAAAACATTAACGCTTTTAACAGTGTATACATATTACATCAACTGCATAGCTCTATAACTTGAGACTATAACACTATAATAGTATGCTTAGATTGTCGAAATGCGTCGGAGAAACAGACACCTATGTAAACCTATGTGTTTCTCGTATATATGTTTGAACTGCTTCGAAGAGGGATTTATTTTCCCTGTCAGTTATCTGTTCACGACCATAAAGGAGTGTGCTTACATTTAGCCTAATAAACTGGCTCCTATGCAGTTTTTTTTATTATTCTGACGTTCTATGTAACTGCATATACTCGTCAATACGAACAATTTCAAAAGAGCATTAAAAGTGTATTTTAACACACTAACTTACATTTAACGGGTGTAAATGGCGAGTAGACTGAAACAGATGAGGCCGATATGCTGAAAAATTGTTACATTGGGAAAAAAATAGTGTTCAGCATCTTCTACTTCACAGCCGCACTCGCAAGTCTGTGAATCTCGTAAATGGTTAAGGTGCAAGTCGTCGTTATTGAGATTGCTACAAAAATTCCTCATTCTGACTTGTAAAACCGCAAATAAAATTTGTCCACATATTAAAGTAGTAAGGTGGCACTTTTGTACTAACAAATACAGATGTTAATATATTCTTCTCTTAACAATTGCGATACTTTCAGAGTTTCGTATTTGTATTGGCAAGTCATTCCATAGTTTAAGAGAGGAAAGAAAAAACGATTTATTGTATATTTCGCTTCTCCTAGCAATAGTGGCGTAGTTATCGTTATTTCTGAGATTGTATGCGCTGACAACTACAACTAGCTGTGGGAAAATGTTTGAAATGTAATTTGGAACGGTTCCATTTTTAACATTATAAACTGAAATGAGTTTTGCATTTTCCTTCTAACAGAAAGTGAAACCCATCCTATTTCGGATATTAAGCGATGTATGGATACTGATCAGGTTAGACCCGTGACAATACGAGCTGCCTAACATTGTAACTTTTTCAAACTATCTTTTTCTAGTAAAGTACATCCATCCCACGTAATGGAAGCATATTCCAATATTGGGCGCATATAAGACAAGTATATCTGATTAAGTGTTTTACGTGCTACTTTGTATTTAAGCATTCTCATTAATCCAAGCACTGTTGACGCAGAAGCAACAATATTTTTAATGTGTTTGTGCCATTTACCGTTATTGCTCAGTGTTTCTTCTAGATGTTTATGATTATCAACAAAGGTTAGCGGGACATTGTCGAGATATAAAGTTGAAAGACGATCATTATTATTTAAGGAAAAGAACATAATGCTTCTGTTTTGGCAGGATTAAATTGCACAAGCCATTGCTTTGACCATTCCGTAATCATGAGCAGATCATGATTAAGGATTCCTTTCATGTCGTTTATACTAGATGTTGAGACTGATAACGAACTGTCATCAGCAAACAAACGAGTTATACTCCGCATATTTTCGGCAATATCATTTACATATATCAAAAAGAAAAGAGGACCCAATACAGAGCCTTGAGGTATTTAGATTCGGAGGTTGCAGATCCGACGCGGACTCTTTGAGATCTGTTTGAGAGATAATCAGATATCCAAGCTAAAAGCTTGCCATCTATACAATATTGTTTTAGCTTAAACAAAAGACCTTTGTGCCAAACACGATCAAACGCTCTAGATATATCATTAAAAACAATGCATGTAAATTGTTTAGCATCGAATGCCTGACATATATGGTACATGTCGATAAGTTGATATGTAGTAGAATGACCAGGGAGAAATCCTGATTGGTTCCTAAAGATCAAAGTAGAAAATTATACACATGTTTAAATACTATTCTTTCCATTACTTTACCAACACAACTTAATAACACTATTGGTCTATAGTTTTATTGTTTATTGAATTGGATTTTATAGTCGCACCAACAGCCAAGGTCATATGGCGACTTTCCAGCTTCCATTGGTGGAGGAAGACCCCAGGTGCCCCTCCGGGCAATTTTCGTGCACGGGCGGGCACCTGGGTAGAACCACCGAAGTTCCGCAAGCCAGCTGGATAGCTTCCTCACATAAAGATTCCTAGGCCCCTGAGGGATCGAACCTACAGCGGTGAGGGGCAAGTGATTTCAAGTTAGAGACGTTAAACACTCGGCCACGGACGCCCCCTGCAGTTTCCTTTAACATCCTATGGCTTATTTCATCCTCCCCACATGCTTTATTTACGTTTAAAATCTTGATAATGTCAACTATTTCGGATTCTTCTATATAAATATTTTCTAATTTATTATTAGATTTTGAACGAAAAATAGGTAATTCAACATTAGAATCATCAACTGATGATATTGAAACAAAGTAATCATTCAAACATTTCGCTTTTTCTTGGTCATTTATTGAGTATGACGTTTCGCCATTAGGTATAGGTCAGTCTGTTTTTTTAGGTGGGATAGTTTCCGAGTATTTGTTTGACTTGATGAAATATTTTAAAAGTTTCCAATACTGGCGACTGTCGTTGATATTTGTTCAGTAATTATGTGTTCAACATTATTAAAGAAACGTTCTTAGCGTGTATTTTAGATTATTAACTTTGTTTCGTTGCCTTTTGTATGCAGCTATATCAGCCAGTGCTTGAGTACGCGTACCTTTAGCTTCCTGACGGTCACTCTGTCTTGATACACGTCTTATTTCGGAATCATACCACGGTTTATCATTTGGGCGAATTGTTACGTTTTTCGATGGAAAACACACATTAATCAATTCAAAAAAGGATTTCGAAAATGTTTCACACGCAACATTGAGCGAATCGTTTTGTAAGAAAGACCAGTATTTTTGTTGAATATATTATCGTTGAGTTTTATGAAATCGGCTTTCTTATAATTTCAGACCCTTCGGGTATAAGTTGGTCGAACATTGTAACCCAATGCGCAATGTCCAGTTAACTCACGGATCCATGATCATCCATGTCAGCGTTTTTTCCCTTAAATAAGTGGTACCACGGTACCATTCCCAATGGCAAAAAGTATGTGTTTTTTCCAACGGGAGTGAAAAAATTCTCAATCCAAACACAATATATATATTACCATATATCTACATACCTGTATATCAATGATATTATATTTGTGTGTGTGTGTTAGAGCGGAACTTTAAACAAAATCAAAGTACTAAAATGAGAATGCAAGGTTTGATAGGAAAGACTGTATGAATATTTGCACTATTACTGGACATTTAAAATTACCATAAATTGGACATAGTTTTAGTCAACTTGGCGATCTTGGGCGACCTATACAAATCTTAGAGGGTCGATCCATTTCAAATATATTGTGATCAATTGTCATTAAACTGTTTTAAATCTAGACTAGAATATTATTTTATGAAATTGCTGAAGGATAGACAGATTTGTGTTTTATGGCCAAACTTTCACTCAAGATGACCTCAATGTCTAAAATTATGTCATTTTCAGAGTGGCGTGTATTAAGTAGTCTTCCGGGAACAAGATGCACAAGAGGGCCTGTATCACTCTACTGGCTTAAATAGTCTAAGGCCTACTGAAAAACAAATCCTGTAGTAGCCTCATATTTTCTCTTGTGCCCTGCTATTGATTTAGGAGTGATATATGTAGCTCTACATGTTTTATGAACATTTTGCCCAGGCTGTACACCTAGCTTGTAGCCACGAGCTATACTTGCTCTCACCCTTTCTTCATTAAAATAACAGTATCTGTCCTCGCAAATTGAACAAATGTTCATGTTAATCTAAGTAACATAACAGGTCTGTCATAATAGTCTTATAAATCATGTTTTTTCCATAAATATAGCCTAATGTGCACTTAACTGCTTAATAGAACTGTAGTTGTAAGAACTTATTAATTTCTTTGATAAACTGTTATTGTTGTTTTATGCCTTTCTTATTAGATGTTTACTTATGTTAATTGTGTTGTATAAATTAGAATTAAGCGTTTATTATTTTATAACCTCATTTATATGATGGCCCATGATCGGAAATAAAAGATATTCTATTTTATTCTAAATATCTTTAAGTCACTGTTTGAAGTAAACATTTATGGGAACCTACTTCATGTACTAATAGAAAATGAGTGCTATTGTTCAAGGCTTAGGCGCTTGTTTCAGCCTGGGATGATATACTTTTTTCGTACGTGAAATTTTTATTTCTCATCCGATTTTGAAAAATAAGGTATAATTATTTACCACTACATTTTTACTGAAAAGTCAAAAAAAAAACTGTCTGAAACAAGCGCCCCGAAATATAAGCTGTTTTGAATAAAAAAAGTTCTACAGTATCGTCAGTATGCGTGATTGTAAGCGAGGGTGACATACAACTGAGATCGATCCATATATAAATTTGTCCAAACAAGGATGTAAACATCCTTGGTCCAAACCACGTTCCTTTCTGTTTCTGCTTTTGCAATATATTAATTGGTCATCCTCAACTGACTGATAGAGGGCTGGCGTGGCGCAGTCGGTAGCGCGGCGGATTTGTAACCGGAAGCCCCGGATTCAATCCTCCGTGGTGTCACTGAGTACCGTCGGCGTGTTCTTGGGCAAGACACTTTCCCTTAGCCTCGTCCGTCGAATGGGGACGTAAACCGGGCGGTCCCGTGTATCGGTCTATCCTCCGAGCACGTAAAAGAACCATAGGAATCTATTCGATAATAAGAGTAGGGCAGGTTCCTGGATTCCTATGTATCCTTCCCCTCTCTCTGGGGCGGCTCTAAATAACCTATACTGTGTTGATGAGCCGTTAAACAACATTCAATTCATACATTCAACTGACTGATGGTATTGCCAAGTACGTGAAAGGATTACAATACAAGAAGAGGAAACAAAAAGAGGGAAATTGTATACAGTGAAAGGTAAGAAATAACAGTAATGTTTTTGAGTTTAGAGTGTTTTTTAACACTTGAGTCCTTAACAAATTAATCCGCTAAATAACGGCAAAACTACACTACAAGACTGTTTATCAGAACTCTATCCATGTGTTCAGATCATATAATAACGTATATGTGCTGATTAAAAGTATAGCTACTAGTTGTTCAAATACCCGCGACTGAATATGCGTAAAATGAATTACAAGTTGGTAACTTTTAATTCTAAGCTGCAGTTTTGGGGTTTGGTCTTGTTGGTTAAAGCCGTTTATATTGTCTCTATAGAGATATGTCCTAAAAACACAAGTAACCAGTTGTACGTGGGTACAGAAAAATAACTGTGTGAAAGTGTAGTTTGGGGCCATATAGGAGAGTTTAGATTCTCCAAATATGTAAGTTACATAGATATCTCATCGTTACTAGGTTTAGAAACGGTGTACATCTGTTGTAAAATGTGCCTGTTGATGGCGGGATGGCCTTCAAGTGATCCTCGCGATGTTTTGGGGCAATATGTTCCACTCTTGGATGGTTCGCGGGAAGAATGATTCTTTGCGGTATTCATTCTTATAATCGCGTTGGTATCTGATATGACTTCTGGTGCATGTTTCTATTCATCCGGGCTGAAGTAATTGTCGTTCTCCCAGTGGGATTCGAACCCGCAGCGGTTACAGGCGAGACGATTTCAAACGTAGCGTCGTCAGTTCTGGTTATACGTAGGTCTGCGTTACGCTACATCCCTGGTGCCATTTTCATCAAGATACGACACTGTTTATTTAAATATCCCGTCAAAATTAAGTGTGTTTTGTTTTTCTGCTTTAGCGGAGGTCTCCCACGTTGATAAGACATCCGACACTACTCATTCCGATACTGAAGCATTGTAAAATTACGTAACAATCGCTTGCAAACGGTTTTGCGTTCAGAGAGAAACCACGGATAACAGAAATATATAAAGCGTACAGAAAAAACAAGAAGACATTTTTCATTCATAGAAATATAACACATTATAAATAGCCTGTCGCAGGGACGTAATTAGGAAATTTTAGATGCGCAAGATCGTGTTTAGTTGAGCGTCGTAGAACCATAAATGTTGTCCTATAACAGTAGCCGTCAAGAACACGATATGAAAATCTCTGTTTTAAATCGACACACCATGGTAACTGGCCTTTAATGACCTAAGATTTTCCTCATCACAAAATCTATATAAAAAAACAAAAAAACATCTGCCTCACGGTTAACGCACGTGCGTATATGCTACGCCCCCTGTGCGTATATGCTACGCCCCGCGTGCGTATATATGATCGTTGACGTTCAAAATAGAGACTATCCAACATGTAAATGTGTGTTTTCCCCTCACTCTTTAATAATGTATAATCACCGTGTTATACACATTGAAGTATTTGTATACTGTAGATGCTTTTTGTTTAAACAATAATTAGAAAATACATAATATCTATGTTCCCTCTAAGTTTAAATGATACATATATAACCATGATGTATATATATGTCTGTGAAATTAGACTATGTATACATAAGTTCGTGAAACTAACCCAGCACTTGACGTTAACGTGTTTTATCTAATTGGCGTCAACGTCACGTAACGGAACTGACGTCAATGTTTTACTAATGACGTCACTAACAAGTTTTCTTCAACAATGCGAGAGAACAGTCGCTTAACATGTGAGAGGTGTCGTGCCTCATATCCTAACGCCGCTATTTTACGATGCAAAAAATCGGTTCCAGGTAATTTTAAATAAAACAATATTAATGTGAACATTGACATCGCCGCCGTCTTCACAATCGAGAATTTACAATTATTCCGTATTATAATAACGTTAGGGCTACCACAGCATGCACAGGAAATTGCATCTTTTGATTATTACTTTCTATTAGTATAATCACTTAATAATAATAGACGATAATAATCAAAACATGCAATTTCCTGAGGGGTCTACTAGACAAATTGCTTTAACGTTAATAATATAAAGCTACATGTTAACCGTTTTCTGTCAGCAGGTCCTCGACTCTGTAATTTAGCCTATTTACACACAAATTCATACAGAGTATGGTTCTAACTTCCAGGTGGAATGATAATGTGCAAAACCTGTCACAAACGATTCCATCCAACATGTGAAATGCACGTGACGGCAATACGGGATGACGACAAACTCTGCGACAGATGCCTGTCAAGTGATGCGACCGTCGTTTGCCCGCAATGCGCAGGTCAGTAAGTATTTCGGTCGGCATGTGGTTGGCACACGTACCTCCCCAATCTCTACCAGACTCTGTTAACGTCAAAGAAAGTAGGGCGAACCGTTAGGTCACGTGATTATTCAAAAAAAGTTATGACAATGTTTATAATAAATCCTTTTGTGTGATCCGCAAAGATAAAATATAGATCTATATTCAATATTTTTAAAGAAAAACTCTTGGAGTTATTTTTTTTTTAGCAATTTTCTGCTATCGAGCTTCGGTTTGAAATGTTAACACATGCGTTTCGATTGAGGAGACATATTTGTAGTAAAATAGTCCCGATTAAAAATAAATTGGTTTTCATGCATTATTTCAAATCTTGCAACATCTAATTTGCAGATATTCTGAAAATTATATTTACACAAGTAATAAATAAGTTTCAGGCAAACAGTTTCCAATTTAACAGGTTTTATCAAAATCTTGTAATTAGTGCAAGGAACGATAACTCTGCGTGGAGATTGGTGCCTCCCATCCACGTCCCGGTGCAAGGATTTGTTTGAGCCCATGGAATTTGATACCCAAAAACAGTTGTTCGTAAACATCGACACAAGCTATGAAAATACGAAGTGTGCTTGCAAGTGAATGCCTGAAGTATTGTTGCATGATCACAACTGTTTGGAGATCAGTATTCGCTGTCAGGGACGGATAATCGAAACATTCAGATTTGAACTTTGCACAATACAAGTGAATTTATTCAGACGCAAACATGTCCAGAAAAAAGATAAATGTGGACTTTTTGGTGCATATAATCGCTGCTTTGTCCGTCCTTCATTCAGCATATTTGAACATAACTATTAATGAATTAACACAATGTTAATGTTAACGTAATTTTTCAGCACAGTATATGTATGCCGGTCGATTGGTTAGTGGTGGAAGCAGACTACCCACTTATTCCTGGGTAGTATCTCACTGGGTAGAACCAGAACTGTATACCTCCCGCCATCCGTACAAATGGACATAGGACAATGATAGGATGTGCAGTGCACTACAGTCTGTACAAGAACCATAATTTTATCTTCATTCAAATTAGGGTTATTGCCTTTTCTGATTACCTGGAAAGTACTAATGATAGAGTGCAATGAGAGGAAGTGCAAAACACAGAACTCTATCTTCAATAAAATGAAGTTATTGCCCTATGTACTTTTATACTAACAATTCTTGCCCTGAGAATTTCTTTTTTTGAAAACTACTAACGGGACTGGAATGAAACACGACACAATGATTGAGGGCAACGAATGGAAGTGCAGAACACAAGAACCATATAACACTAAATGAATTACCCCTTTTTGTATATTTAATTATTACAACGTTTCGTGTTCGTGTGCCGTAAAACTCAATTCAATTTGTCTGGAATGTAATGGATTATCATTCTTATTTTAATTAGCACGCAGCAATACGTCAGTGCTTTTGACCTTTTGGAAAACCACTTGTCGTATAATAACACACAGTCCTACATACGTTTATTATTAAAATGTCCGCTTCATTCGAAGTATCCACTTGGGGAGCATCCATTGATTTTACCGGTATTCTCGTTTTTTAAATTGGGTTTGAACATTGACTTACAATATAAGTGATGGGCATTCAGTCGAAATTAAAAATCGCTCATCTATGCTATCAAAGCGACCTGGTTAGCTCAGTGGATTAGGCCTTGGCTTTAGGGCTCCAGACCTCTGCCCCGCATTGGTTTGCAACCTGGCGAAGGCATGTCCGAGAAAACTTCATTCTTCATCGCACCCTGAGGCTGCTGTCGCAATATAACCTTATATAACGGGACATAAAAGCCAATGTCATTCATTCGTAACAATCAGTTGGATGTACCCGATCAAGCATCACATTGCCAGTATAGAGTATAACCACTGGGGGTAAACCCGTTACCGGCGCAAATGGATTCTCCACGAAAACCAGTCACGGTTGCGCAAATTGGGTGGTATCGGTTGCACCACGAAAAATCAATACTGCCTGTATTATGTAGTTATGCGTCATAAGAAGGCCAATGTATAAAACAATCACCGTTTCCTGACGATTGTAATTCTAATGTCAAGGTTTTCTCCCGTACAGTGTCACGGATTTTCTAGAACAACTACAGGGTTATCTAATGGAGGGAATCGTAGCTACTAGTAGGTTTGAGAGTGTGATGAAAGTTTCTTTTGAGGAAGTAGCTGCTATATGCATAAAGGAAGTATATGTTAGTTCATCTATGGAAGATAAAAGGTTTACCACCACTAATTACATGTAAACCTCCGAGGTGTAGTCGAATGTAGTTCCTATAAAAGTATTTTCTCCTTTTTTAATGGAAATGGGCATTATAAGTAGGGAAAAACTGCCCATTTCTATTCGATTTCGTGGTTGTATGTATAAGAAGCGTATTAATAGGTTTTACTGGATCACTGATGAACATTTTCGAAATTTCGACAGTGCTTACACTTTATGAGCAATGAAAATAGCCAATGAAAACAGCTGTACCGTTGACCCGTTTATTAAACAAACAAGAACTTTCTTACATGTCTTGTGAGCCCACCTTTTCTAGTGATTTTTCAAGTGGAAAATTAGTTTTATATATGAACATTACACTGCTGCATTATCCATACTGGAGTAGAAGTTGCAGCAAATCATTAATATGTGACACTTTAACATTGGTGTATATGGAGAAAATAATTAGTGGTTTCATACCTAAAAGTGACCAGTCCAACTTAAAGGAACACACGGCAATCGAGTTTTATCAAAGTCACGGCGTCCCATTTATATTTTTTCTACATAAAAGATGCATTTGTTAAATCATTAAAATTAGTTAAATAGGCAAATTGTTTTTTTGCATACTACTAACTGTTGGTTATATTTCACTTCAGTAATATACTGAAACGCAAATTTTACATATTTGATCAGTAATTTACCACGTGCCGGCAGACTGTGAGCAACAACCGTCCGTTAGGACAACTTCATTAGGACCCGGTATCTGAGGGACCGCGGTAAATTGGACGGATTTTGTGACTTTTCCTTTGACGAGTGTCAGTTTTAAACGATCAGCATTTTTTGCCTGTGATATGAAATTAATTGCGATTTTGTTGAGTTTGACCTACGAATATGGAATTTTCATTATACCTGTATCAAATTATTATTTCATTATGTATTCTTATTAAATTTTTGACTCCATATAAAATATGTTTCTTTTGCGTTTCAGTATATATTCAAACCTAAAACCTAAGGTAAAACAAGAAGAAAAGTTGAATAATCAACATTGTATTAAATATAATGCAAGTAGGTTTTAAGTCATAATGGAACTGGATTAATAAATCGAAAGGCTTAGTTTAATGCTCAGCCCGGGACAAGAGGGCATTTTTGTTTGTTTTGTTTGTATGATGTTTTACGTCATTTTCAACACATGTAAGGTTATATATGTCAATTTTTTTTTTGGTGGAGGCAGACCACCCACTTTTCCTGGGTAGAACCAGTACTGTACACCTCCCGCCATCTGTAAGAATCCACACATCCTCACAAGTCGAGCTCCAAGTGGGATGCGAACCTGCACCGGTGATATAGAGGGCATGAACGGTACATTACAATAGCATACACACGGAATATCAAAACATGGTCAATGACCTTGAAGCTCTACTGATAGGTTTTTGATAGCTAGAATAGTCACACAAGGAAACAGCATTCCTGTGAAGTTTCATGAAAATTCGACAAGTAGTTTCTGAGGAGTAGTCGCTATGTTTTCATTATATAACTCTATGTAAACAAAGATGGCCGCTGGCGGCTATGTTTAACGTCAAATCAAAATAATTTTTGACAAGGATCAACATCATGTCAAACTAGTTCTAGAAATTGTTTTGTTTTAAACTTTTTTCTTTTTCTTTTTTTTGAGTAATCCATACATATCCGTACAGCTATTACAACATAATTATAGACATACTAAATGCCTACAATACCCTAGGAAAATCCTGTGTGTATATATGTGTAAATAATATGTGTATGCGGGTGAGTGTGGTATATATATATACGAGCGTGTATCTGCAAAAATGTGTATATATTTGAATTTAATTGAATTGGGGTTTTAAGGCGCACCAACACATTACAGGTTATATGGCGCCTAACAGGCATGAACATGCCAGGCTCATCTTCCATGTACATCGAGATAAAATATGGAAAATGGGCCTAGAACCTTCTCACCCTGAGCTGCAGAGTTGCTGCAAATTCTATCGTAAAAACTCCATTTACGCTGGAGCCACGTTTGTTTTTCTGCCACTGCTCTTAGTGATGTGAGCGAGATGGCACCTGAAACAATGCAGGGGTCATGATGAAGACCTTTAATGAGCATGAACAAAAAATGACAAAATGAATATGAATGGGGGGGTTGGGGGGGGGGGGGGGGTCCTACCCCTCTGCATGTGACGGTGTGTTTGCAGTGGTTGTATTCTACCCCGGCAACCACACTGATACATGTGTGTATATATATAGGAAATACAAAATGGCGCATACTTGAAATGAAGCTGATACATGTATATAAGTGAAATATACAATAATGCATATTTGATATATTGCTGCAGGTCTATATAAAATACATATATGGTGCATATTTGATATTGGTGCATATTTATACATAAAATACCTAATGTGCATATTCGATAGTATATAGAATTATATTATACGAACCATATAGTATAAGACTAGTGTGCTGAAAAAAATTATACGAACCATATAATATAAGTGTGCTGAGAGGAAAAAAAGAAAGTTTAGCAAGTAAATTGCATGGCAAATTCATTTGCACATACTCTAGGCCATGCGTGGCAGAACATAATGAGCAGATATATGCAGGCATTGTGTTTGAAACGATATTTGAGTTGAAAAAAATGACACGTTTTAACCTACCTGCTTCACAGATATTATAATTTTAGTCTTTATTTCAATGTAAAGGGAGGTAATTTCAATTTTTTAAAAAAAACTTTGGTACTTTGGTGCATAGTTTAGTATCCATTGATTTTGTGTGTTTTTATAACTTGAAACCTAGAACTGTTATTTAGAGACGTTTTATACCATGTTCTTTATCATATTATATCATACTGAAATATAAAATATGCTGTTTTAAGTAAATGGGAGACAACTCAGATCACAACAAATCAGTGAAAGAGAAGATCACCCGATGTCATGCAAATGTTTTATAATATTTTACATTATAAAATAGCATTTAATTTCTTTAAGCTAAATGTACATTAAAGCTTGCTGAACTTATTATTTATTATTTTTTTCAGTATATAAGCATAGTTGAAAATATACAAATGCATATCTTTACATCAAATGCATGAATACATGATTTAACATTTCCTTTCTCCAGTAATTTGTTTGCAGAGTTATATCATATTATTACTGCTATATGTATATTTAAAATAAGATACTTGACACAATAAGAATGTAGTGAGTTACATGTTTATCAAAAATGAATATATACATTTTGCATGATATCGGTAAATAATATCAATATGTGAACATTTATATATATATATGTTCTATATGAATATGTTATGGCAGCTTCAGAAAAATAAACAAGAGGTCAATGACCTTGAAGCTCTACTGATTGATTTTGATTTCAGGAAGTAGTCGCTACAAACTTGTTTTTTGAAAATATAATTTTAGCAGAAGCGGCCATCTTGAATTTCCGGCTGACCTGAAATTTTGCTAGGATCAATAAGACATTAAGAGCAACATTCCTGTGAAGTTTCATGAAAATCCATCAGGTAGTTTCAAAGAAGTAGTCGCTACAAGTTTTCATTATATAACTCTATGTAAACAAAGCAGCCATGTTTAAGGTCAAATCAAAACGATTTTCGACAAGGACCAACATCATGTCATACTGATCATTTTAGAAAAAGTCCCATATCAATATCTCTTATTGTTTTCAAGAAGTCGCTACAAACTTGTATTTTGAAAATCAATTTTTAGCCATGGCAGCCATCTTGAATTTCCGGCCGACCTAAAAAAAATCTGGGATCAATTAGACATCGAGAGCAACATTCCTGTGAAGTTTCCTAAAAATTCGTCAAGTAGTTACAGAGCAGTAGTCGCTACAAGTTTTCATTATATAACTCTATGTAAACAAAGATGGCCGCTGACAGCCATGTTTAACATCGAATCAGAATGATTTTTGACAAGGACCAACATCATGTCATGCTGATCATTTTAGAAAATGTCCCATATCAATATCACTTATAGTTTTCAAGAAGAAGTCGCTACAAACTTGTATTTTGAAAATCAATTTTTAGCCATGGCAGCCATCTTGAATTTCCAGCCGACCTTAAAAAAATCTGGGATCAATTAGACATCGAGAGCAACATTCCTGTGAAGTTTCCTAAAAATTCGTCAAGTAGTTACAGAGCAGTAGTCGCTACAAGTTTTTACTATATAAATCTATGTAAACAAAGATGGCCGCTAGCAGCCATGTTTAAAGTCGCATCGAAATAAATGTCGACAAGGATCAACATCGTCATGCTGATCATTTAAGAAAACGTCCCATATCAATATCACTTACAGTTTTCAAGAAGTAGTCGCTACAAGTTTATTTATTTTAAATCTATTTTTAGCCGTGGTGGCCATCTTGAAATTTTTCTAGGATCAACTAGACATCAAGAGCAACATTCCTGTGAAGTTTCATGAACATCTGTCAAGTAGTTTCAGAGAAGTAGTCGCTACAAGTTTTTGATATGTAACTCTATGTATACAAAGATGGCCACTGGCAGCCATGTTTAACGTTGAATCAAAACAATTTCGACTAGGATCAACATGTCATGCTGATCATTTTAGAAAAAGTCCCATATCAATATCACTTATAGTTTTCAAGAAGTAGTCGCTACAATCTTATTTCTTAAAAATCTATTTTTAGCTGTGGCGGCCATCTTGAATTTCTGGCCAACCTGAAATTTTGCTAGGATCAATTAGACATCAAGAGCAACATTCCTGTAAAGTTTCATGAAAATCTGCCAAGTAGTTTCAGAGAAGTAGTCGCTACAAGTTTTTACTAGATAACTCTATGTAAACAAAGATGGCCGCTGAAAGCCATGTTTAACATCGAATCAAAACGATTTTCGACAAGGACCAACATCATGTAATGCTGATCATTTTAGAAAAAGTCCCATATCAATATCACTTATAGTTTTCAAGAAGTAGTCGCTACAAACTTGTTTTTTGGAAGTAGTTTCAGAGGAGTAGTCGCTACAAGTTTTCATTATATAACTCTATGGAAACAAAGATGGCCGCCAGTGGCCATGTTTAAAGTCGAATCAAAATAATTTTCGACAAGGATCAACATCATTCCATACTGATCATTTTAGCAAAAGACGCATATCAATATCACTTATAGTTTTCAAGAAGTAGTCGCTACTTGTTTTTTGAAAAATTATTTTTAGCCGTGGCGGCCATCTTGAATTTTCGGCCGACCTGAAATTTTGCTAGGATCAATCAGACATCAAGAGCAACATTCCTGTGAAGTTTCATGAAAATCCGTCAAGTAGTTTCAGAGGAGTAGTCGCTACAAGTTTTCATTATATAACTCTATGGGAACAAAGATGGCCACCAGGGGCCATGTTTAAAGTCGAATCAGAATAATTTTCGACAAGAATCAACATCATTCCATACTGATCATTTTAGAAAAAGTCCCATATCAATATCACTTAAGAGTTTTCAAGAAGTACTCGCTATTGTTTTTTGAAAATCTATTTTTAGCTGTGGCGTCCATCTTGAATTTCCAACCAACCTGAAATGTTGCTAGGATCATTTAGACATCAAGAGCAACATTCCTCTGAAGTTTCATGGAAATCCTTCGAGTAGTTTCAGAGGAGTAGTCGCTACAAGTTTTTACTAAATAACTCTTATGTAAACAAAGATGGCCGCTGGCAGCCATGTTTAATGTTGAATCAAAACGATTTTCGACAAGGACCAACATCATGTCATGCTGATCATTTAAGAAAAAGTCCCATATCAATATCACTTAAAAGAGTTTTCAAGAAGTAGTCGCTACAAACTTTTTTAAAAATCTATTTTTAGATTTGGTGGCCATCTTGGATTTCACATCAACATAAAGTTTTGCTAGGATCAACTAAGACTTCATGGGCCACAATTCTGTAAAG
Organism: Cyrtodaria siliqua; assembly: GCA_037043455.1. NCBI lineage: Eukaryota > Metazoa > Mollusca > Bivalvia > Adapedonta > Hiatellidae > Cyrtodaria > Cyrtodaria siliqua. The sequence goes on along the minus strand of JAWPHD010005695.1, from coordinate 131,601 downwards.
TTTCATGAAAATCCATTCAGTAGTTTTAGACGAGTAGTCGCTACAAATAAAAGTTTACGGACAAACAGACGGACGGACCACGGCATAATTTCTGCTGATCTCTGACCAAACCGTCTTGTCAAATATGCCACTTTTTTTTTTTAATTCTAGCAATTGATACGCGTGTGTATTTCTTTAACCGATGATCGGTGTTAATCAATCAGTGCATCACTAAGGTTCAATATCTACCAAACATCTTAATTTTTTTTCTTCAGATTTCTTTAGTTGTACCCAACTATGCAATGTATGCAGCGAGGTAATACATACAGGACTGCATGCAGTACACATCGACCATCTAAAGTCCATACCCACATAGACGGTGGGAAGAACAGCAGTACACATCGACCATCTAAAGTCCATACCCACATAGACAGTGGGAAGAACAGCACTGATGGACAACCAGAAGTGGAAATTCCTAAAATCGTATTGCAGCGCATCTACGATTATTATTAAATCCTTGTTTTTGTTTAAAACTTACATACAATTTCTGGAAATAAATAAATACAACTCTAGCAAAAGTTTGCATTACTTGATTCTTTCATTTTATATTGGTCTTTTAATAAATGTTTTAATGTACATATTTTTTTCAGATCTATTTACAATATGAACAAATTTACATCATGATTAAATAAACCAACTTTGGTTCCTTCAACAAAACTAAATTAGAGATCAAACTATCTACAAAATCAATGAATGTCACGTTGTCACGTGATGAAAACCTCTTTCCAGTTAGAGCGATACTCTCATGGAGACTGAAAAAATACATGTTTACATCCTTCTTAGCACTAAATACTTCGTCTTCTATTATTAAAGTAAACTGAACAAAAAAAGAAACTTCCGCTGATGTTGATGGTCTAGAAAGCGAAACAGGAAAAAATTAATGATGTTTTAAGAATAATTAGATAAGACTGCCAACAATATTCCAGATGTTTTTGAAAAGTTCAATACATAAGAGAGTTAGCCCCCTTTTTCTTAAAACATGCATTTTGGCCACAAAAACAAATTAAATCGAAAATTACCGAAATTTGTTCCAGACAATATTCTCTACATGTTCCTTAGGCCTAATAAAAAAACATGTGTGTTTCCGGTTTCCCGACCGTCCCTACTTTATCACCGCCGACCCTAAATATTTTTAGCGGAAAAAAAAAAAATGTAAAAAAAAATGTAAAAAAAAAAAAAAAAATTTTTTTTTTTTTTTTTTTAATTCAAATGATAATTTTATTAGCCAGAGTTGTTAAGCATCTAATCTGGATTGCAAAGGTTATCAAAAAGTTGCCTTAGTACAAAAATGGCATAATATATGCGAACAATATATATAAAAAAAATATCTAAAAAAAAAACTTTTTCCTACCTACCTACCCTAACTTTTTGACAGGGTGAAACCAGAAACACACAAGTTTTTTTTTTAGGGCTTACCAAAAAAATCACAAAAAAAAAGAACAGAAATTGTAGATGGCAGCTTTTGATTATCAACAAATTTCCATATCGTCCATCCAAGATTATTGTTTGGCAAATTTGAACCGGTTTTAATGGGATATTTAGTACTCACTTAAGTGTGCTTACACACATCACTGTTCAAGCGTTTATACGGCCTCAAAAACTGGCCTATGGAATACCAGCAAAATAGTTGGGACATTTCTTTTTTTGTTCAGTATATTTAAAATTTTACTGGTACATAAAATTAAAATTTGGGTACAATTTTTTCAGTCTTTTGAACAATGGAAAATAGCGTTGCTGAATTCAGATTCAAGTCTGAATCAAAACACTAATTTTAAATAACTGGAAGCATACATCAGTTTAAACTGAAACAGATTTTGATCTATCAACCAAATTCATGACATGGTTTCAAGAACTAATCTACACAACTTTGTTTTTATAAAACACGAACTTAAAATGAGAAAATTATGAAAATCATGATACCTGAGAAACTCTTTCCAAGAGTGTTGCTGTATGTGTGAATGTATACCTTAAATGAAGACAAGTTTAAAATGAAGACAAGTTTAAGTAGGTGGTGTCAGCTCAGTTTAGTTTTACAAGTAGACACCAACTGCCACACACACACGCTACCACACTGTAGAATATAGTTCTATGTATGACGACAAATATCACAGATTGCAAAACATGAATGGTGCAGCAGGAATAGTTTACTCTGTAAACACTCCTTCCCTCGACAGTATTACTGGAGACATCGAGTATAGGTCCAGTATTGCGCAAAACCAGTAGTCAATTCATTACAGTATTACTGGAGACATAGAGTATAGGTCCAGTATTGCGCAAAACCAGTAGTCAATTCATTACAGTATTACTGGAGACATCGAGTATAGGTCCAGTATTGCGCAAAACCAGTAGTCAATTCATTACAGTATTACTGGAGACATCGAGTATAGGTCCAGTATTGCGCAAAACCAGTAGTCAATTCATTACAGTATTACTGGAGACATCGAGTATAGGTCCAGTATTGCGCAAAACCAGTAGTCAATTCATTACAGTATTACTGGAGACATCGAGTATAGGTCCAGTATTGCGCAAAACCAGTAGTCAATTCATTACAGTATTACTGGAGACATAGAGTATAGGTCCAGTATTGCGCAAAACCAGTAGTCAATTCATTACAGTATTACTGGAGACATCGAGTATAGGTCCAGTATTGCGCAAAACCAGTAGTCAATTCATTACAGTATTACTGGAGACATCGAGTATAGGTCCAGTATTGCGCAAAACCAGTAGTCAATTCATTACAGTATTACTGGAGACATCGAGTATAGGTCCAGTATTGCGCAAAACCAGTAGTCAATTCATTACAGTATTACTGGAGACATCGAGTATAGGTCCAGTATTGCGCAAAACCAGTAGTCAATTCATTACAGTATTACTGGAGACATCGAGTATAGGTCCAGTATTGCGCAAAACCAGTAGTCAATTCATTACAGTATTACTGGAGACATCGAGTATAGGTCCAGTATTGCGCAAAACCAGTAGTCAATCATTACAGTATTACTGGCGACATCGAGTATAGGTCCAGTATTGCGCAAAACCAGTAGTCAATTCATTACAGTATTACTGGCGACATCGAGTATAGGTCCAGTATTGCGCAAAACCAGTAGTCAATCATTACAGTATTACTGGAGACATCGAGTATAGGTCCAGTATTGCGCAAAACCAGTAGTCAATTCATTACAGTATTACTGGAGACATCGAGTATAGGTCCAGTATTGCGCAAAACCAGTAGTCAATCATTACAGTATTACTGGAGACATCGAGTATAGGTCCAGTATTGCGCAAAACCAGTAGTCAATCATTACAGTATTACTGGAGACATCGAGTATAGGTCCAGTATTGCGCAAAACCAGTAGTCAATTCATTACAGTATTACAATTAATGTGCAAGTTCATTTCAAATCATTTTTACATTATTATGCAAATGATTTTAATAGCAGTTTACTTTTTTTTTTATATTTCCATCGCTTTTAATTTTTGCCTATAATCAAAATATTCGCAACAATTTACGTGATGCAACAGATGTCCAACATTGAAAGAGCAGTCTTGCACAAAATTCAATATGTTTTTATTGACGGAATCAAACTATGCAATTGCTACTGGTTCAGCATGACATTATTCATTTCATCTCCAATATTTTCAAGCCTCACCTTTTCTCAATTGCACAAAACCTAGGCCCTAGCCATTATTATCTTCTGTATTTATCGTATTTGTCATATTTATCCACCCTGTCACGCGATGGACTTACATGCTGGCCGTTCCTACTATGTTTTCGCGAATGGCGATCTGGTGAGTAATATTTGTCTTTGTTTTCCTTGTATTCGCGATCTTTATAGTCTTTACTCTTTGAATGCTTTTTGTGACTAGTTTTATACTCAGGTGAGGGCGTGTGTGAAAAACTCCTACTGTGGGAGCGGCGTTTTCGTTTTCTGGATTTGTGAATGTCTTTGGAGGCTCGTCGGTCTGGAGAATATTTGTCCTTTTTAGATTTGTGCGTAGGACTACGACTGCGGTGTTTCCTCTTCTTTGATGCAGGACTGAAAGTTCTGCTCCTATGACTGGAGGATCTAAAACGACAGAAATAACGCACACATAACTATAGGAAACTTTCAAATTTACTTCCTAGAAAATGTCAAATTATTTAACACAGAAGAAAGCACATGTTAGGCTACTGTTTTGTCTTTTCAAAATAACTAACATATCATGCAGCATACACAGATCCATTTGAGGCCATGGTGACCTTGACCGGGTGACACCAAAAGCAAGAGTTCCTCTTCTCACCAATGGCAATTTATCTATGAAGTTTCATGAGGGTGAAAATGCTTTCGAAGTTATCGTATTTTTTCAAACCAGCGTATAAAGATTATGTGAAATATGAGGTCACTAGAGTGGGAAAACTGCTATCCTCTAAGTTTTGCAGCGATCATATCATTTTCAGGAAACATGTTCTCTTTGTACTAGAATTCTTAAATTGTTAGCAGATCTTCAAAGTATGGATCTTCCTGTACAAGGGACCGACAGCTTTACATACCCTCTGAAGGATGGCATACTTCACAGTACATTGCCCGAGTAAGATAATGAAGAAGTCTGCTTGAAAAACCTGGGACAAGACCCCACTGGAAATCGAAATTGGGACCTCTGGATCGAGAGGCAATTATGTTAACCACATGACCACCGTAGCTCCGTCAAGTATATTAGGTCAGTGGTGCTTTTTATTCGCTTAATCAATCTAGTCGAAACATGTTTTTAGAGCATAAAAGGTCAGTTGCATTGCAGTATCAACTCTGCATAGAAAATAAAGAAATCAATCACCTTGATCTACTGCGTGATCTGCTTGGACTGACACCATTATGGCGCTTTCTTGACTTGTCACTGAAATTTAGATTTAAACATTTGTATCCGTTTCCATTGCATGCAGTAACTTGATGGGACTAGGGAGCAGCTGTGTTGCCTGCCTGTGTAATAACAAGGCTATTGTAAATAGATGTACTAGGGGTAAAAAAAACGGTGGATTTCAAGTTTTTGCAACCAAACAAAAAATATCACCAGTAAGTGACAAATGGCCCTGAAAAGATGGAGTGATTTATGCGCACACCACACCTTTGGATCCTGTTAAACATTCCGGAGTAGTCCGACCAAATTCCCTCATGTTATTTTTGAGCTATGGCAAAGACACAATGTTGATGAAAGTGTGACCTTGACCTCTGTGGTACAGACCTGGTTCTTATGTGTGATACACCTTCTCATTGGAAATTTCATCAAATTAAATTCAGTACTTTTAAAGTTATGGCTCCGTGATACGATTTGGACTTGACATTTTATCTCCATGTCTGAACGTGCATGCAGTCTTAAAATATTTTAAATGTTTGCTTTTACAAAGACATATTTCCTCACACAGATTAACAGTGCTAATTTCATTAATATCAAAGTAATATTTAGTACAAGAAGTCACCATATACTCACCCAAGGCTCCACACTTTCTCATCCTCTTCTTTTTTGATTCTCTTTATACTTCCCAGTAATGTGGGGTTGGGACTGATGTTCTTTGGCGAGGCTGTAATCAGAAATGATACAAAATAATGTCAGAGGCATAATATTTTCAAACAGGTGGATTTTTCCTTCGTAATTATATCGCTAAATACATCACGGCTGTTAGGCTCAACAAAATAATACTTGTATTTACTGTAACCCGACCGACTCCTTAAACCATTGCAGACTTGTTTTGTTTTTTACTGAAAATAAAAAAGAGAGGGCAATGACCTGGAAGCTCTACTGATAGATTTTGATAGCCAGATCAGCCATGGGAACCTGTGAAGTGTTATGGAAATAGGACCTAAACAAAACTCCTATTGATTCAATGTCAAACATGTCTTGTGGCGACTACTTATCTGAAAGTGGTCCAACTGCATATGCCAGTCATTTTAGTAAAGGTTCCAAATCAATACCACTTGTAGTTTTTGAGAAGTAGTTGCCACAAAGTGGTATTTTTAAAATCTATTTTTAGCTGTGGTCACCATTTTTAATTTCCGGCCAACCTGGTTTTTTTTGGCCCCTGGCGTCCATGTTAACATCGAATCAAAATCGATTTTGTTAAGGACAAACTAAATGTCACGTTGGTAATTTTAGTAAAGGTTCCAAATCAATACCACTTATGGTTTTTGAAAAATAGTCCCCACCAAGTTGTATTATTAACATCTATTTTTAGCTGTGGTGGCCATATTATATTTCTGGCCGACCTGATTTTTATTTTTTATTTAGGACTAACTAGACAGCAAGCACAACATTCCTGTAAAGTTTCATGACAATCCATCAGATAGTTTCAGGAGTAGTCGCCAAAAGTTTTTCCTATATAACTCTATGTAAACAAATATGGCTGCTGTTGCGACATTGAATCAAAATGAATTTTGGTTAGGACCAACTACATGTTGTGCCAGTCATTTTGGTAAAGGTTCCAAATCAATATCACTTATGGTTTTTAGGAAATAGTTACCACAAAATCACATTTTTAAAATCTATTTTTAGCCGTGGTGGCCATCTTGAATTTCTGGCCGATCTAAATTTTTGCTAGGTTCAACTAGACATCAAGAGCAACATTCTTGTGAAGTTTCATGAAAATCCGTCTAGTAGCTTCAGAGCAGTAGTCGCCACAAAAAAAGTTTATGGACAGACGGACGCCACACCAGGGCATAAGCTCTGCTGATATCTGATCAGTAGAGCTAAAAATAATTCTGAATTATGCCAACAATTGTTTAGTTTGTCATCATTCGAAAAAAAAAAGAAGAAGCTTTTCTGTAAAAAGCGGGCTCTAACACTCGAATAAAACAGTATCTAATTGTTCTCTAGCTTACAATCTATAATTTTTCTTTTTTAAGTCTCATTCCCATTTGTAGCGTGTTGTGTTTTTCAAGTCAAGAAATGACCCCAATAAGTGACAAATGTTCCCGAAAATGCTGACTCGCTTGACCTTTGTGTGACCTTGACCTTTGAGGCATGAACCCGATTATTGCACAGGACACACTTTCTCATTTTGGTGAACATTTGTTTGTGTGGTTTCATGCAATATCAGTTATGGCTGTGACATGGCTGTTTCGGACGAAAGGACGAAATTTTACCTTTGACCACCAAGTGTGACCTTGACCTTAGGGGTATGAAACTGATTATTGCACATGAAACACATTCCCATAATGGTTAACATTTGTGTGAAGTTGCATGGAAATCGCTTCAGTTCTTTCAAAGTTAGGGCCGAGACACCAGTTTTCAGACGGACGGACGAATAGATGGACGGTGCCTCCAAAGGTGCATGTGTATTACTGCTATTACTATCTGATTTAAACTGTACTTCTGACGGCGTAAAGTTCAATAGAAAACTGGTGACCTTGACCTTTAATTAGAACCAAAAAATCTGCATTGAGTAAAAATTGTGTGTAGGATTAGAACTGCAGTAGCTATTCCTCAGAAACAAACTATTTTATTTTTAGCATCTGTGTCAGCCCTTGTCCGTTAAACTCACGATAGATTATAGATTATAATCCTATAGTATACCAAATTTGAGATTGCACGGTACCGAACCAAAGTCCCAAACACAGAAGTGAGTATGGCAAACACTTATATTCCACTGAAATATTGTTGTGGTGGTGGCATAATAAGAATGAATGAATGGTGTTTTACGGCACGTCAACACAAAAATAGGTCATATTGTGAACAAAAAGTGATGAAAGATGAATGAAGTAGTAAATAACAAGAAATGTCACAGTCAGTGACAAATGCCCTTGAAGTGACCTGTAAGTGTGATCTTGACCTTGGAGCAATATGAAACCAACAGATAAATTTAAACATAATAAAAAAAAAAAAAAAAATTATTAAAAATCTAAAAAAATAAATTATCAAATGTCTTTTTAATTTTTTTTCCACATTATTACAAAAAAATAAGAAATAAATGAAAAAAAAAATTAATGAAAAAAATAAAAAAATAATTAAAACAAGTTATTTGAAAATCCATCCAGGCATCTCACACAATTTGACCTTTGACCTCTAAGTGTGACCTTGACCTTGGGACCACAGACCTGGATTTGTGCTCAACACATCGTCTTATTGTGGTGAGCACTTGCGCCAAGTAATTTGAAAATCCGTCCAGGTTATTGACCGGACACGATTTGACCTATGTGTGACCTTGAAGCCACGGACCTGGATTTTGTGCTCGACACATCATGTTGTTGTGATGAGCACTTGTGCCAAGTCAATTCAAAATCCGTCAAGAAATGCCAGTTATTGACATGATTTGACCTTTACCTCTAAGTGTGACCTTGACCTTGGAGCGACGAACCTGGATTTTGTGCGCGACATGCCGTCTGGTTGTGCTGAGCACTAGTGCGAAGTTATTTGAATATCCGTCCAGGAATGCCAGAGTTACTGACTGGACACAAGTTGACCTTTAACCTCTAAATGTGACCTTGACCTTGAAGCCACGGACCTGGGTTTTGTACACGAAACGTCTAGTTGTGGTGAGCAATTGTGTCAAGTTATTTGAAAATATGCCCATGAATGTCAGAGTTATTAACCGGACACGAAAGCACTTTGTTTTGACCTTTCACCTCTAAGTGTGACCTTGACCTTAGAGCCACGGACCTGAGTTTTGTGCGTGACACGTCGTCTAGTTGTGGTGAGCAGTTGTGCCAAGTTATTTGAAAATCAGTCAATGAATGTCAAGAGTTATTAACCGGACACAAAAGCACTTTATTTTGACCTCTAAGTGTGACCTTGACCTTGGAGCCACAGACCTGGATTTTGTGCGCAACACGTAGTCTTGTTGTGGTGAGCAATTGTGCGAAGTTATTTGCAAATCCATCCATTATTGTCAGAATTTTTGAAGCGGACAAGATTGTACGGACGAATGGACATTTGACCTCTAAGTGTGACCTTGACCTTGGAGCAACGGACCTGGATTTTGTGCACGACACGTGGTCTTGTTGTGTTGAGTAATTGTGCGAAGTTATTTGGAAATCCTTCCATTATTGTCAGAGTTATGAAGACGACACGATTGTACAGATAAACAGCGACGAACAGACAGACAGTGCGACTACTATATGCCACCATACAATATACTACAGAGCTGTAGAGAGTTTTTGAGTATTTTACTCCTACTTTTTTTACAAAAAAGCCCTTTTTTAAAAATGTATCATTACTCATCAACTTACTTCAAAAACTCACAACTTTTGAAAATCATCAGTATTATATTTGTGTTTTGTCCTGTGGAACAGTTTATTCCATATTTACATGATGAAAATTGTTACAATCATGTGTCTAGTATTAACGTCATACAGTGATTATTTTGTTTTTACTTAACTTCCATTTAATCAGAATAGTTGTTCCTTTTAAAATGTATTAATTCACATCCATTTTGAAAGCATGAACTATTTAAAGCAAGTGTTTACTATAACGAGTTCCCTTTACTCATTCATTTTGAATCTGATGAGTAAATACTCATTGCAGTCAAAAATTAGCTACAGCTCTGTATACATTGCAGCATACTTTAAGTATGTACAAATCTCCTTTAAGGTTACGAGAAGGAAACACTTACTTTGTCTGGAGGTAGAGATGGGTGAATCTCTCTCAGAGAAGAGACCTTTAGCTTTCTTCTTGGCCTCCATCTGTATGTTACGTGCATCGGTCACCTTCTTCTCCAAGGCCTCAGCATTGGGCTGAACAACAAAACGTTTCTATACTCAATATGGAGGAACACCGACTGACAGAATGCAGACTTTTATCATATATTTTGACGTGATGGAACAAAGTCTTTAAAAGAATGCATGATTGTAGTTAACAGAATGTATATTTATCTGCTCTCAGACATGAGTTTGTCAAACTTGAATATGAAATTATGTCACTCAATAGTAGCTATTTGCATATAAAACAATATCATAATTTAACCGAGTTTTACAATATAATCTAGACAATTTACTATAGAAAAGGTGAAAAAAATAGAAATGTGTTGCAAAGCAAAACATTGCAAAGCAAAGCAAAACATTGCAGAGTGGTAGCAAATTATAAATGGTCTTCCTCCTGCAAAAACCTCAGTTTGAATCCATTTTGTTTGAGGAAGCCTACCTTTTTCCTGGCATAGAGCCTGAGAATGGTGAGACAGATCTCCTGGACTTCATCTTCATCTACAGCAAACAGTTCAAACCAGGGAGGACTATTGGGTAGGGCAACCTGTCAATAAACAGTGTATGTCAGTATTGGAGCCGGATAAAAGGTAGACAGATTATTCACTAAAGGTTTTTCCTTTTACTGGTAAATTACACATGTTCCAGAACAACAACAAACCCTTAACTAGATAGTGTAGAATACAATGTTAAAGGTACATTACAAGACGATGTGGATCCAAATTTGAACTTGGTGTTTACCTACATAGCAGTTTCTGGGTGCCATCGTACAAACACATAATACCTAAACAAATCATTACCTGCAGCTGTCGAGCAGCAAGATATATGCAAGCACAGGCGATGGTTTCTGGGTGCCATCGTACAAACACATCAGTCCTAAAACTGTCGTTCATGTAGTTCCTGCAAATATAAACCATATAAGAATGAACATACACCAAAAAACATTCATTGCCATGACATTTAATAAAATAAAAGAAAGCCTTCTTTGATGTAACTGCTTCTTGTCAATTTGGAATACCAATTCATACAGATTAAATTCCAGATATAGCGAGGCAAAAAAGTTTAGCAAGTTTTTGTTGCACCCTGAAAATAATACATGTTTGTAAAATCAAGAAACTACTGCCATAGACACAATATTTTATTTAACACACATCAATTACAGTCGAACATCTTAACGAATAAATGAACATAAATTCAACCCCGTAAAGTCCCAAAATGTCATAATATCTTGTATACAGTATTATTTCATCTAAAAAACTTGCTAACCTTTTTTCCCTCAGTATATATTTATTTCCAGATAAATTTAAAAAGTCAGTTATTTTTTAGAATAGACATGAGCAAAAACATTAAAGGAAGTTTTCAATGTACATAATCTAAAACAATTTGAACCAGTTTCACTTTTAACTCAAAACAAATTTGTCTACCAGTGTCTTTTGAAAAGATTCGAAACTAAAGACAAAAACAAATTTGTATGATAAAAGAATATGCTCACCTTTCTCGAAGATCACCTTTTATCAAGTCGGGACTAAATACAAACAAAATGTAAAGGAACATAAATTGTTAACAGCAAATAAGCACCACAGATTCGTACAGCCATCTTCTCACCATTCCTTCTCTCGTTTAACTAATTTGTCTCTTCGTTATTACCACCTTTTCAGTTAGCTTCGTTTTGCAGAATTGCAACAAAGCCGTTTTATCAGGCAATTCGTCAGTAAACGTCAACAGAAAAACATAAAACCAAACCATGCTTTTACCAGTGTGTTGGCAATATCACTTATCGAATCAACACATAGCTCTGTCTTCTTCAATTAAACATCTTCCAGCTTTGCAGTATCTGAAATTTTCATACCAAGAAATTAGAACAAATGCATAGGGGCTTAAAGTGGCAGCCTAGGGTTTGTTTTCGTTTACTTGTCTTTTTTTGTTCTATCTATTTCAGAATGTGTGTTAAAGATTAATGGAGTGAGTTTTGTTCATCTTCGAAATCAGATTTAGGTCCAAAGTGAGGTCTTTAATTAATACTATTGGCCTTGATGTCAAATTCATTGAAGGCATTCTTTAGTTATTTTTGAAGAAAATATTTAGCGATGTAACACATGAACACTGAATAATCCTACAGCGTGCTGATCTCCTTCGATGATTGTCCGGTTTCCTTTACATTGCATGCAAATCTTGCTTCACACTATAGCCAATCCAGTTCTTTTGTTTTGTCCACTATGACGGTAGTCCACTGTTTACTGTTGTATGTAGACATGGTTGGGTGACTGGCACACACATGAGCTTGTCTGAATCTCTGACACTTAAGACGAGGCTTTGTTACCGTGGTAACGGAAGGTAAGGCTGAGAGGCAAGGTGCTTTGTACAATCAATGTGGCCGACTGGCTACCCACCTATTGCTGGGGTAGGCAAAAAAGGAAAAATAAATGTTAATATACGACACATGGCAGACTAAAGTTGTCAAGTTAAATGAAAATGGTTCAAATGAGTAACAAAATAATGACAGAGTAAAACAGCACCCAAATGCTGCTAAATAACACATATAAAACAGATGCAACTATAGATAAAGGTCATCACTATGATGGTTAGTTGTCAAGATGAAAATTTTGCTATAAAAGTCGAAATACTTACATAATACAAATCCCAGACAAGATTCCGTAATATACAGTTTAAAAATCCAAATATAAACTGCAAACATCACATGTAAGTCGACGGACACTGCCTACAATTCCCCCTACCATTGTGCTACGACTTCCAAGCATTTGAAAATCTGCACATTGTACTATCCTCTGAACTTTTTTGTGAGGTTCAAAATTATACATTTTATGTTTAATGACAATAGTTCAGGGAGGTGCAACTTATGTATAGTTTATGGTGAGATTTCTCAAGAGAAATATAAACTGCAAATTTAACATCTTCATATTTTATTTGCTATACAACACATTCCTGGACTCAACATGAAAGACACTCATCCTGCAGGATAGAGACTTGCCCTGGCGACCGTATTTATACCAACAGATATAGTAATTTGTTAATTTTCCAGTTCAAACAACTTATTGAAAACCACTTGGTATCAGTTTGAACAAACATCTGTATTGGGGTATATGACATTATTGCACAGTTTAATAAAATAGTAACCCAAGTCACTGCACATGTAGGCTCACATGGAGTTTCTACCAGTTTTGCATCAAAGTGAATTAGTAATGAGGTCAACATTATTGTTTTTATGAAACATTTACTTGTAAACAAATCACTGGTCTATGTGGACGCTTTATTATTAGTCTATATCCTAAGAATGATCCCTTAAGGTTCATTTCTTTTACTATCACTGTACTATCGTAGCATCACATACTACGGAAACACCGCTTAGCTAGTCAACAGAACCAAGATTTTGGAAAATAAGACCTTTGAATGCCAGATTGACATCTTTTGTTGAAAGGTCCCCAGACAGGCAGCTACATTGTAAACAATAATGGAGAAACAGACAGGGAGCTTGGAGAATTTCTGTATATTCGAAAAAATTTGGCTGACGGGTTTAAAAACATTGATTATTACTGGTCCTCTGAACCCAAATTGACTGGCCTTGGACAATCAACTAAATTCAAAGACTGTCACTCTGCATGTTGCCTACCAACATGCTATACATGTATTATTCATCTTAAAAAAACTTTTAAATAAAATAAAAACATTTGCATCATCAGATTTTGTCAAATGAAATACAAGAAACATATTTGCATCATCAACCCAAATGAAACCTAGTTTTAAACTAAGTTTAAATTGAAATTGTGAATGCTGAGAGTCTTTTTGAGCCTCTTCGGTCTCTTCTATAAAATGAGCTAAACTAATAACATGTTAATCCGAGTTTCAAACTCACACAAGACCCAATCAGCATACTGACAATTATTGAATGATCCGTGAACTAAACATAAGCTGCACTTCTATTGACAATCTGCAAGTAATCTTGCAGTATCTGTTACAGGTATAAACCAGTAAAATGAAACATTGAAACTTACCACGCACACTGCACCAGTTTCTGATTTTGTTCAGACTCCAACACTTGGAGATACATCACAATCACCTGGAAGAAGACAAAGTGCATGTTTACACGTGAACAAACTACACAAGTGGAACCTTGAGTTGTGTCCAAAGTCATAGTGATATGGACAACACCTTGTTATACCACCTTGATATCACCGTCTTCTACCTTACTTGGTGCAAGCCTCCAGGTGTAGTCAGCTGCGCATGATAGATGTCAGATAGTTGCAAAGACTGTTGGTGAACAACTATTGTAAAGGTGCCCGTGAAACATTCTAACACATACTATTGGGTAGTGCAGTACCAGGATCACCCACAGCTTTGTGATGTACAAAGTTTGCTGAAATCTGATAATTTCTAGAAACAAGTGTTTGTTCTCTGACAGGACCACCCTTAAAAAAATGTTTGTTTGCAGTTTCCGACCCATCCCTAAAGGACATGGGTCAGATTTAGGTGTAGAATTTTTTTTGTAAAAATGGATTTTTCATTAAATAACACCAAAAAAATAATTTAAAAAATTGGTTGGCCTGAAAAACACTTGGGTCGGCAAACATGGGGTGGGTCGGTCGCAAACTGCAAACAATTTTTTTTTTTATTTTAGCCCAGTCAACAGATATGTATCAGTTAAAAGCTGAAACAAAATGTTTTAATACAACAACACAGACTGAAAACAAATGTATGTAAGTTGTGCATATCAAATATTGTCAAAAAAAGATCAGCAGTTGATCTACAAACCTTGTGCGGATGCTTGACATGACAGCAGAATCCTAGTTCTTTTAGTACCCTGCGTTCAGCCTTGATTACTTGATTCTTCAGACCTATATAGTTGTGATCCAAAACCAAGGGATGAATGTTCCTGAAATATACACATAAATATAAATGCATTCAAACATAATAATATTGAGAAAGTAAGAGGGACAGGGCCTTCCCCAGCCATTTATGCCGTAGTGGCGCCGCGATCCCTCAACTTTTGAAACAGATTGAATTGGATTTTATAGTCGCACCAACAGCTAAGGTCATATGGCGACTTTCCAGCTTCCATTGGTGGAGGAAGACCCCAGGTGCCCCTCCGGGCAATTTTCGTGCACGGGCGGGCACCTGGGTAGAACCACCGACGTTCCGCAAGCCAGCTGGATAGCTTCCTCACATAAAGATTCCTAGGCCCCTGAGGGATCGAACCTACAGCGGTGAGGGGCAAGTGATTTCAAGTCAGAGTTGTTAACCACTCGGCCACGGACCCCCCCCCCTTTTGAAACAGACATGCCCCGATCCTTAATCTGAACGCGACCCTTTAAAACCGTGCCGCGATCCCTTAAAGTGGGTCAAAACATTCATTTCCCAGTGTTAATTAATGAGATATCTGACCAGATAACGCCTTGAGGCATAAACTCCTAACAAGCATACGTCCTTAGCTCCTGATTGGATGGTTTTCATAAGGATTAGAGGGGCAGAGGTGTTAATTACCTCTGCGATAAGGGTCTAATTCAAGAATTCAACCATGCTAGCATTGAATTAACCGGCCTCCATCCATTTTACAGCGATTTTAAATAGATAATGATGAGAAAATAATCTCACAAACGCTAATGATGAGAAAATAATCTCACAAACGCAAATTATTCGATAACCACATAAAATTATAAGAATCTCGGGGTTGCAGATTATAAATTTAGGTTACTTCCGGTTTTGAATTTGCTTCCGTGTTTCAAATTAAAACGATTAATTATGAATAAAGACAGCAATTTTATAACATTTCAATAAACTTATAACTGTTTCCTACCTTTTTTTTCGAAAACGCTAATGACTTGAGGCAGTAAACATGACTTAAAAGTTGAGTTATTGTAAGACAAGGTCAGCGTAAAAGGTTGATGTAAATCCGGATAGTCCTTATTTCGGATGCTTAAAAAACACACGACACTGCGTTTTCAAGTGTTTTTTTTAATGTTATTCACTGAAAAGTAACATAATTACTCCTGCTTAACTTCACCACATATATAATGAAGTGTTTACAAGATAAAAACAATTCTAGAACAGCAAAGGAAACAATGTATGAAGTTGAGTGTAGCCCATCATCTTTTTCCAAAAAAAAAATAAAAAAAATGGTCATATATTTACTATCTATGGCAGACTGGTAGATGTATTAAAAACATGTTTTAAATGTGTCAGGGTATGAAAAAAACCGTATTTTATTTCAAAACATGAAAAAAATCGAAATGCAGGAGGGTAACCCTCCAACCCTCCTGCACCGACCCCTAACCCTCGCGCGTTAAATGCCACTATCCCGTAAAATATTCCTGGGAAAGGCCCTGAGGGGGAAATATTTTTTTACACAAAAGAGGGGAATTTTTTCAGCCAAAAGAGGGGGAAAAAGTAGTCTGTTTTGATAGTGGAATGGGCCAAATATTGGCCAGTTTATTAAGGAAAAAACGCCTTGTAAAAAAAATGCACTTAACGGATGTCTTTATATTGAAAATCAAAAACAGAACACAAATATTGCTTACTTTTGATTTCTGACTTGTTTGACATGATGGAATACATTAATTACATCTCTGATTCTCCGAGGACATTCTTCTATCTTTGACGCCAGGTTAACACATGCCATAGCAAGAACCTGAAAGAAATTTTGTGAATAGTGGATTATTCTAGACATGTTTCTCGCCCACCAAAATAACAGGATCATTTCATTACGAAATACAAATAGGTTTCACGATTTCCAGTTTTATTAACGAAAATGATCAGTTTACCAAAATTATTTATTTGTGATAACAGTATTCGTCTGTTCAAAACTTTCTCCCTCTAGCAACGTATACCAGATCAAGAGGGAATACGCTTAAACTTTTAAAAAAACATTCCAGAACTGAACATAGGAAGAATTCCTTCAGCATTAAGGTGGTGGAAGATTGGAATTCCCTCCCGACATTGTTGTCCAAGCACCAAGTGTGAATGCCTTTAAGAGCAAACATTGGCAGAACACAATCCAATAAAATGTGATGCTAGTTGTTTCCCAAGCCTGCACAGTCGACACCCTCGACCACTAAACCAACAAAGAGAAGGGCCACCAGTAGCCACAGGCTTACTGTAATCAGACCGGAAAATTGCACATAAATATTTAGGCACTCGGCGGGTTTGAACACAGGACCCCACGCATGTGAAGCGGACGCTCTACCGATATTGCCATAAAAGATAGGTCTGAGGCGATATAGTAGCAACGCACTTGTAAAGCTATGTACATACACCCCAACTGAGTCCTAGGAAATTCACTTTTTTTTTAAAAAACGTTTTCAGTCATTTTCCAATCAAGGCCATCTTTGGCATTACATTCATTTTTATAAAATATGAAACATGCACATCTATGTATAAATTCTGCATTTCAAACTAAAATGTCACAGAAGACGCTAATCTGACCCTAAAAGCCGTTGTATTTTTGCGGCTTTGTAGGGTCAGAGGCACTGCTATAGTGAAAACCGGGTGATTACTAAAAACGCAGACATGCACTTTCAACGATGTTTGCGGTGTCGGGTCGATTTTAACGATAAATTTAGCTCGACAGATCGATCAATTAATGTTTATTATACCAAGCTGCAATGATAAAACTGCACCTTTATCGATGGTAGTGTCACAATAAAACATTTATGTTTTGAAGTACTCTTTTATTTACTATATCCGCCATATTGTCATTTTGCATATTTATTAAATTCCCGTGATATTCTCGCGAGAGGTGAAGGCATTCATACTCCCCTCATCAAATAAGTCCGCTATCAACTTGACAACATCGAGGGATTTTTGGAATGAAACAAACTCTTCTCGGAGCATAATTAGGGTCTAAAATTTAAAGATAAACAATTGGATGTTGTTAAGAGAATTATTAATGCCAAAAGGAAAAGTTGGTCACAATTTTGTAATTGTTTGAATTTTGCGGGAAATATTTATAGGCGCACTGGTCACGATCACGTGACATTTGACCTGAATGATGGAAATTTAATATTTTTTAACTTCGTCTGAAAAGGTTGACCGTTACAAGTTTATTAAGGTTAATAAAACAAATATTTCGGTTCAGATAGGTAAAAAAATATATTGATTATCGGTTTATATTCTTGAAATGCTAATCCAATGAATACTTACATACACAACCAGATGAAATATCAAAAATCGTAAAAAGGGCTGTTAAGGTCAGAGAAGGCTCGGATTAAGAAGACGCATGAATTCACAAAAGGAAGTAACTATCCATGACAAGTCATGATTTAGGAAATATCGCTAACAATTTAAGGAATGCTTAGCCCGTTTCCGCGCTCCAGAGCTGAACGTCATTCAAGTCGACCACTGACTTTTGGAAAAAGAAAACTTGCCCTATGTGCTCACCTCCATATTGTGTTTGACAAATGATTTTGAATAGAAAAACCTCTGGAATAGGACCTGTCCAGTAGCCATAGCCACCTGAAATAAAGAAAGGGATGCAATCAATACAAACTTAACTTTAACTGAATGTGATTAAATTCTTTATAACATCAAATTGACGATTGCAAAACAATTCCGAAAATCATTCGAACACGCACCTGTGGCAGTTTTAGCAGAATTCCAGAAGTCTGAATAAGCTCACATCCAAGGATTCTTAAATCGGTTTCCGTTTCTAAGTCAAGTCCATCTTGCATTGAAGGTGTTGGTGATAATTTATCTTGTGGTATAAGGCTATTTTCGAGGGAAAGAATGACTTTACTAAAGTCTCTCTCCATCGTTTGCGCTGGCTTAACGTCCGCCATCTTGATAGCAAAAAACGTAAAAATGACGCACAATATATTACTACGCATGAAACTAAATTTTAAGTCAAACAATAATTTTATCTTTTAATTAAAATAAATAACAAACTACAAATTAAAAAATTATAATCGTTATTCTCTATTTTTTAATTATGTATTTGTTTTCTCGGAAACAAATAATATTTTAGTAGATAGGATGAACTACTTCTTCACAGAACTATTTTTATGACGTAATTTCCCGGCATTCAACATTGGGAATACCGGAATTAAACCATATTAACGGAATGATAAGATTGAGAGCGAAAGGAGAAGAAACTATGGACAACTTCAGGGTCGGCCAGACTTGTTTTTTATTATGTCTCTGGGTCGGATTACGGTCACATTTAGCGTGTTAAAGTAGCTATCCCGCCAACAAATGCAACATTTTACAACATATGTGCACCGTTTCTAAATCTACTGACGATGAGCACAAACATAATTATATAAATGTATACTGTGTTATTAGGTCTGTGCCGGGATTAAAATTGAAACATATTCATTAAATCATAGTTGTACCATGGCCAAAAAAAAGACGCACGGTGATTTGTGTAATAGCGTGAAGAAAACAAAATTGCGTTTTATTTCGTTTCTATTTTATTTCGTTTCTATCTCGAGATATTGCCTATTTATTTAGCCGTTATTAAAATTTATACCCACGTGTTTGAGGGGGGTGGGGGTGGGGGGTGGGGGGGGGGGGGGATGATATTTTAAATTCGCCTCCGTTTGTCCGTCCTTCCGTCCGTCCGTCACCATATCAGTCCGGAACCCGTGCAAAGCACCATCAGAGGCCAGGGAAACAAGCTAGTTCTGCAGTAAGGAATAGCTATATAGTAAGGCTGTTTTGAAGTAAGAGTTCTATAAGGAACAGTTCTATAGTAGGGAAGAGTATTGTAGTAAGAAATAGTTCTATAATAGGTAAGAGTTCTATAGCACGGAATAGTTCTATAATAGGGAAGAGTTCTATAGCACGGAATAATTCTATAATAGGGAAGAGTTCTTTAGCACGGAATAGTTCTATAATAGGGAAGAGTTCTATAGCACGGAATAGTTCTATAATAAGGAAGAGTTCTGTAGTACGGAATAGTTCTATAATAGGGGAGAGTTCTGTAGTACAGAATAATTCTGTCATAGGGAAGAGTTATGTAGTAATGCAGCGTTCTGTATTGAGCAAACATTGTGTAGTAAGGCATAGTAAGGAAGAGTTCTATAGTAAGTCCGAGTTCCGTAAAAAGGCAGAGTTCTGTAGTAAAGAAAAGTTCTGTTGTAAGGACGAGTTCTGTAGTAAGGCAGGGTTCTATAAGCTAGGGAAGAGTTAAGTTCTACGGAACAGTTCTGTAGTCAGGAAGATTTCTGTAGGAAGGCAGAAGTAGTGAAGAGTTCTATAATTAGGACTGGAAAGGCAAACGTCTGTAGTAAGAGAGAGTTCCATAGTAAGGAAAAGTTCTGAGGTGTTCTGAGTTCTGTAGTAAGGAATCATGATTTAGAAGGGAAGAGGTTTGTAATAAGGCAGGCCTTTGTAGCAAAGAAGAGTATGTAGAAAGGAAGAGTTCAGTAGTTGGGAAGAGTTCTGTAGTAGGGAAGAGTTTTGTAGTAGGGAAGAGTTCTGTAATAAGGCCATGTTTTCTAGTAAGGAAGAGTTCTGTAATTTAATAAGACAGAGTTTTGTAGTGGAGAAGAGTTCTGTAATAAGGAATAGTTATTTGGTTGGAACTTCTGTGTAGTAAGGCAGAGTTCTGCAGTAGATAAGACTTATATTGTTCTGTAGTAAGGCAGAGTTGTGTAGTAAGGCAGAGTTGTGTAGTAAGACAGAGTTCTGTTGTAAGGCAGAGTTCTGTAGTAAGGCAGAGTTGTGTAGAAAGGCAGAGTTGTGTAGTAAGACAGAGTTCTGTTGTAAGGCAGAGTTCTGTAGTAAGGAAGAGTTATTTGGTTGGAACTTCTGTGTAGTAAGGCAGAGTTCTGCAGTAGATAAGACTTCTATTGTTTGAGTAAGGCAGAGTTGTGTAGTAAGGCAGAGTTGTGTAGTAAGACAGAGTTCTGTTGTAAGGCAGAGTTCTGTAGTAATGCAGAGTTGTGTAGTAAGGCAGAGTTGTGTAGTAAGACAGAGTTCTGTTGTAAGGCAGAGTTCTGTAGTAAGGAAGAGTTGTGTAGTAAGGCATCGTTGTGCAGTTAGGCAGAGTTGTGTAGTAAGACAGAGTTCTGTAGTAAGGCAGCGTTGTGTAGTAAGACAGAGTTCTGTAGTAAGGCAGCGTTGTGTAGTAAGGCAGAGTTGTGTAGTAAGACAGAGTTCTGTAGTAAGGCAGCGTTGTGTAGTAAGGCAGACTTGTGCAGTAAGGAAGAGTTGCGCAGTAAGGCAGAGTTGTGTAGTACGGCAGAGTAAATTAACTGTTGTGTAGTAAGGACAGAGTTGTGCAGTAAGGCAGCGTTCTGTAATAAGGAAGAGGTATGTAGTAAGGCAGAGTTGTGCAGTAAGGCAGAATTATGTAGTAAGGAAGAGTTCTGTAGTAAGGAAGAGTTCTGTAGTAAGGCAGCGTTGTGTTGTAAGGCAGAGTTCTGTAGTAAGGCAGAGTTCTGTAGTAAGGAAGAGTTCTGTAGTAAGGAAAAGATCTGTAGTATGGCAGCGTTGTGTAGTAAGGCAGCGTTATGTAGTAAGGAAGAGTTGTGCAGTAAGGCAGCGTTGTGTAGTAAGGCAGACTTGTGTAGTAAGGCAGCGTTCTGTAGTAAGGCAGAGTTGTGTAGTAAGGCAGAGTTCTGTAATAAGGCAGAGTTGTGTAGTAAGACAGAGTTATGTAGTAAGGAAGAGGTATGTAGTAAGGCAGAATTATGCAGTAAGACAGAGTTATGCAGTAAGGAAGAGTTGTGCAGTAAGGCAGAGTTCTGTAATAAGGCAGCGTTGTGTAGTAAGACAGAGTTCTGTAGTAAGGCAGCGTTGTGTAGTAAGGCAGAGTTGTGTAGCAAGACAGAGTTGTGTAGTAAGCCAGAGTTCTGTAGTAAGGAAGAGTTGTGTAGTAAGGAAAATATCTGTAGTAAGGCAGAGGTGTGTATAAGGCAGCGTTCTTCTGTAGTAAGGAAGAGTTGTGCAGTAAAGCAGAGTTCTGTAATAAGGCAGCGTTGTGTAGTAAGGCAGACTTGTGTAGTAAGGCAGCGTTCTGTAGTCAGGCAGAGTTGTGTAGTAAGGCAGAGTTCTGTAATAAGGCAGAGTTGTGTAGTAAGACAGAGTTATGTAGTAAGGAAGAGGTATGTAGTAAGGCAGAGTTGTGCAGTAAGACAGAGTTATGCAGTAAGGCAGAACTGTGCAGTAAGGCTGAGTTATGTAGTACGGAAGAGGTGTGCAGTAAGGCAGAATTCTGTAATAAGGCAGCGTTGTGTAGTAAGGCAGAGTTGTGTAGTAAGGCAGAGTCGTGTAGTAAGGCAGCGTTGTGTAGTAAGGCAGAGTTGTGTAGTAAGACAGAGTTCTGTAGTAAGGCAGAGTTCTGTAGTAAGGCAGAGTTCGTTTTTTTAGAGCTTGTACTCGAGTTGAGGACTTTAATATTCGTAATCTTTGTATAACTAAAAAGTTACTAAATCAGGGTTACCGTGACCATAAACTTCGTAAAACCTTTGCAAAATTTTATTATCGTAACCCTGATCTTCTTTCCAAATATAAAAATAATTTAAGGACTCTTCTGCGACAAGGACTATCACAACCTGACTTCTATGGTGATGTGATTTATAAACTTCGTAATATTCTTGGTCATGATCACTTTCATACTATGTTTGTTAAACTTGTTAAAAAGTTTATCAAAAGAGGTTATGACCCTATCATTTTGCAACGTACTGCATGCTTGGTAGTGGACCCTTTTACAGTTCGCCACTATGCTTTCCTCTTTAATTGTACGATGACCGGACAGGCTTTGGACCCTATGATGACGCCTACCTAAAGCCCTTTGGGACGGTGGCGTTTGATGTTTGTCTATGATCTTTCTTGTCGTGCCCTTAATGGTTTATTCTCTTACTGCTCTGGTTTCTGCCAAGTCAATGAGTACCTTCATTGTGGCTTTCTAGGCTGTTGTTTTTTTCGTATTATATTTACACGAGCATATTTGTGTTTTACTTATATTGCCTATTGATGCTGCCTTGTTGGTTAGAGATTAGATCATGGCGGGGATTTCTTTATTTACACTGTCCTGTTTCAATGGGATGACAGTAGGGTAAGTGTGAGGTTTGGTGCACCCTAGAACCGGTTTAAACCTCCAGTGGCCTACTTTGCCACTGACCGTTCCAAGGCGGTAGCCCTATTGTCAACCCTTTTGTGTTTGTGATGTCGTTTGCATTTATTATTGCTTTTGCCTTCTTGTTTGTCTGTTTGCGTGTTTGTTTCTGTGTTTTGTGGTTGACTGTCCTCCTTGAATGCTACTTTCCCTGTGAGTGTCCGATCTTTTTATATTTATTTTCTGTAGTAAGGATCGAAGAGTTCTGTAGTAAGGCAGCGTTGTATAGTAAGGCAGAGTTCTGCAGTAAGGTATAATTCTGCAGTAAGGCAGAGTTCTGTAGTAAGGAAGAGTTTTGTAGTAAGGCAGAGTTGTGTAGTAAGGCAGCGTTGTGTAGTAAGGCAGAGTTGTTTAGTCAGGCAGAATGGTGTAGTAAGGCAGAGATGTGCAGTAAGGCAGAGTTCTATAGTAAGGAAGAAGTCTGTAGTCAGGCAGAGTTGTGCAGTAAGACAGAGTTCTGTAGTAAGGAAGAGTTCTGTAGTAAGACAGAGTTCTATAGTAAGGAAGAAGTCTGTATTAAGGAAGAGTTGCGCAGTAAGGAGGAGCTCTGTAGTAAGGCAGAGTTCTGTAGTAAGGAAGAGTTGTGTAGTAAGGCAGCGTTGTGTAGTAAGGCAGAGTTGTGTAGTAAGGCAGAGTTCTGCAGTAAGGAAGAGTTGTGTAGTAAGGCAGGGTTCTGTAGTTAGGAAGAGTTCTGTAGTAAGGCAGCGTTGTGTAGTAAGGCATAGTTCTGTTGTAAGGCTGAGTTCTGTAGTAAGGCAGAGTTCTGTAGTAAGCCAGGGTTCTGTTGTAAGGAAGAGTTCGGTAGTAAGGCAGAGTTCTGTAGTAAGACGGAGTTTTATTGTAAGGCGGAGTTCTGTAGTAAGGAAGAGTTCTGTAGTAAGGCAGCGTTGTGTAGTAATACAGAGTCCTGTTGTAAGGCAGAGTTCTGTAGTAAGGCAGAGTTCTGTAGGAAGGTAGAGTTGTGTAGTAAGACAGAGTTCTGTTGTAAGGCAGAGTTCTGTAGTAAGGCAGAGTTGTGTAGAAAGGCAGAGTTGTGTAGTAAGACAGAGTTCTGTTGTAAGGCAGAGTTCTGTAGTAAGGAAGAGTTATTTGGTTGGAACTTCTGTGTAGTAAGGCAGAGTTCTGCAGTAGATAAGACTTCTATTGTTTGAGTAAGGCAGAGTTGTGTAGTAAGGCAGAGTTGTGTAGTAAGACAGAGTTCTGTTGTAAGGCAGAGTTCTGTAGTAATGCAGAGTTGTGTAGTAAGGCAGAGTTGTGTAGTAAGACAGAGTTCTGTTGTAAGGCAGAGTTCTGTAGTAAGGAAGAGTTGTGTAGTAAGGCATCGTTGTGCAGTTAGGCAGAGTTGTGTAGTAAGACAGAGTTCTGAGGTAAGGCAGCGTTGTGTAGTAAGACAGAGTTCTGTAGTAAGGCAGCGTTGTGTAGTAAGGCAGAGTTGTGTAGTAAGACAGAGTTCTGTAGTAAGGCAGCGTTGTGTAGTAAGGCAGACTTGTGCAGTAAGGAAGAGTTGCGCAGTAAGGCAGAGTTGTGTAGTACGGCAGAGTTGTGTAGTAAGACAGAGTTCTGTAGTAAGGCAGCGTTGTGTAGTAAGGCAGACTTGTGCAGTAAGGAAGAGTTGCGCAGTAAGGCAGAGTTGTGTAGTACGGCAGAGTAAATTAACTGTTGTGTAGTAAGGACAGAGTTGTGCAGTAAGGCAGCGTTCTGTAATAAGGAAGAGGTATGTAGTAAGGCAGAGTTGTGCAGTAAGGCAGAATTATGTAGTAAGGAAGAGTTCTGTAGTAAGGAAGAGTTCTGTAGTAAGGCAGCGTTGTGTTGTAAGGCAGAGTTCTGTAGTAAGGCAGAGTTCTGTAGTAAGGAAGAGTTCTGTAGTAAGGAAAAGATCTGTAGTATGGCAGAGCTGTGTAGTAAGGCAGCGTTATGTAGTAAGGAAGAGTTGTGCAGTAAGGCAGCGTTGTGTAGTAAGGCAGACTTGTGTAGTAAGGCAGCGTTCTGTAGTAAGGCAGAGTTGTGTAGTAAGGCAGAGTTCTGTAATAAGGCAGAGTTGTGTAGTAAGACAGAGTTATGTAGTAAGGAAGAGGTATGTAGTAAGGCAGAATTATGCAGTAAGACAGAGTTATGCAGTAAGGAAGAGTTGTGCAGTAAGGCAGAGTTCTGTAATAAGGCAGCGTTGTGTAGTAAGACAGAGTTCTGTAGTAAGGCAGCGTTGTGTAGTAAGGCAGAGTTGTGTAGCAAGACAGAGTTGTGTAGTAAGCCAGAGTTCTGTAGTAAGGAAGAGTTGTGTAGTAAGGAAAATATCTGTAGTAAGGCAGAGGTGTGTATAAGGCAGCGTTCTTCTGTAGTAAGGAAGAGTTGTGCAGTAAAGCAGAGTTCTGTAATAAGGCAGCGTTGTGTAGTAAGGCAGACTTGTGTAGTAAGGCAGCGTTCTGTAGTCAGGCAGAGTTGTGTAGTAAGGCAGAGTTCTGTAATAAGGCAGAGTTGTGTAGTAAGACAGAGTTATGTAGTAAGGAAGAGGTATGTAGTAAGGCAGAGTTGTGCAGTAAGACAGAGTTATGCAGTAAGGCAGAACTGTGCAGTAAGGCTGAGTTATGTAGTACGGAAGAGGTGTGCAGTAAGGCAGAATTCTGTAATAAGGCAGCCTTGTGTAGTAAGGCAGAGTTGTGTAGTAAGGCAGAGTCGTGTAGTAAGGCAGCGTTGTGTAGTAAGGCAGAGTTGTGTAGTAAGACAGAGTTCTGTAGTAAGGCAGAGTTCTGTAGTAAGGCAGAGTTCGTTTTTTTAGAGCTTGTACTCGAGTTGAGGACTTTAATATTCGTAATCTTTGTATAACTAAAAAGTTACTAAATCAGGGTTACCGTGACCATAAACTTCGTAAAACCTTTGCAAAATTTTATTATCGTAACCCTGATCTTCTTTCCAAATATAAAAATAATTTAAGGACTCTTCTGCGACAAGGACTATCACAACCTGACTTCTATGGTGATGTGATTTATAAACTTCGTAATATTCTTGGTCATGATCACTTTCATACTATGTTTGTTAAACTTGTTAAAAAGTTTATCAAAAGAGGTTATGACCCTATCATTTTGCAACGTACTGCATGCTTGGTAGTGGACCCTTTTACAGTTCGCCACTATGCTTTCCTCTTTAATTGTACGATGACCGGACAGGCTTTGGACCCTATGATGACGCCTACCTAAAGCCCTTTGGGACGGTGGCGTTTGATGTTTGTCTATGATCTTTCTTGTCGTGCCCTTAATGGTTTATTCTCTTACTGCTCTGGTTTCTGCCAAGTCAATGAGTACCTTCATTGTGGCTTTCTAGGCTGTTGTTTTTTTCGTATTATATTTACACGAGCATATTTGTGTTTTACTTATATTGCCTATTGATGCTGCCTTGTTGGTTAGAGATTAGATCATGGCGGGGATTTCTTTATTTACACTGTCCTGTTTCAATGGGATGACAGTAGGGTAAGTGTGAGGTTTGGTGCACCCTAGAACCGGTTTAAACCTCCAGTGGCCTACTTTGCCACTGACCGTTCCAAGGCGGTAGCCCTATTGTCAACCCTTTTGTGTTTGTGATGTCGTTTGCATTTATTATTGCTTTTGCCTTCTTGTTTGTCTGTTTGCGTGTTTGTTTCTGTGTTTTGTGGTTGACTGTCCTCCTTGAATGCTACTTTCCCTGTGAGTGTCCGATCTTTTTATATTTATTTTCTGTAGTAAGGATCGAAGAGTTCTGTAGTAAGGCAACGTTGTATAGTAAGGCAGAGTTCTGCAGTAAGGTATAATTCTGCAGTAAGGCAGAGTTCTGTAGTAAGGAAGAGTTTTGTAGTAAGGCAGAGTTGTGTAGTAAGGCAGCGTTGTGTAGTAAGGCAGAGTTGTTTAGTCAGGCAGAATGGTGTAGTAAGGCAGAGATGTGCAGTAAGGCAGAGTTCTATAGTAAGGAAGAAGTCTGTAGTCAGGCAGAGTTGTGCAGTAAGACAGAGTTCTGTAGTAAGGAAGAGTTCTGTAGTAAGACAGAGTTCTATAGTAAGGAAGAAGTCTGTATTAAGGAAGAGTTGCGCAGTAAGGAGGAGCTCTGTAGTAAGGCAGAGTTCTGTAGTAAGGAAGAGTTGTGTAGTAAGGCAGCGTTGTGTAGTAAGGCAGAGTTGTGTAGTAAGGCAGAGTTCTGCAGTAAGGAAGAGTTCTGTAGTAAGGCAGGGTTCTGTAGTTAGGAAGAGTTCTGTAGTAAGGCAGCGTTGTGTAGTAAGGCATAGTTATGTTGTAAGGCTGAGTTCTGTAGTAAGGCAGAGTTCTGTAGTAAGCCAGGGTTCTGTTGTAAGGAAGAGTTCGGTAGTAAGGCAGAGTTCTGTAGTAAGACGGAGTTTTATTGTAAGGCGGAGTTCTGTAGTAAGGAAGAGTTCTGTAGTAAGGCAGCGTTGTGTAGTAATACAGAGTCCTGTTGTAAGGCAGAGTTCTGTAGTAAGGCAGAGTTCTGTAGGAAGGTAGAGTTGTGTAGTAAGACAGAGTTCTGTAGTAAGGCAGAGTTATGTTGTAAGGCAGAGTTCTGTAGTAAGGAAGAGTTGTGTAGTAAGGCAGCGTTGTGTAGTAAGGCAGAGTTTTGTAGTAAGGCAGAGTTCTGTTGTAAGGCAGTGTTCTGTAGTAAGGCAGAGTTCTGTTGTAAAGCAGAGTTCTGTAGTAAGGAAGAGTTCTGTAGTAAGGCAGCGTTGTGTAGTAAGGCAGAGTTGTGTAGTAAGGCAGCGTTGTGTAGTCAGACAGAGTTCTGTAGTAAGGCAGCGTTGTGTAGTAAGGCAGAGTTCTGTAGTAAGGCAGCGTTGTGTAGTAAGACATAGTTCTGTAGTAAGGCAGCGTTGTGTAGTAAGACAGAGTTCTGTAGTAAGGCAGCGTTGTGCAGTAAGGCAGAGTTGTGCAGTAAGGCAGAGTTGTGCAGTAAGGCAGAGTTATGTAGTAAGGCAGAGTTGTGCAGTAAGGCAGAGTTATGTAGTAAGGAAGAGGTCTGTAGTAAGTCAGAGTTCTGTAATAAAGAAGGGGTGTGTAGTAAGGAAGAGTTGTGCAGTAAGCCAGAGTTCTGTAGTAAGGAAAATATATGTAGTAAGGCAGAGTTCTGAAGTAAGGCAGCGTTGTGTAGTAAGGCAGAGTTGTGTAGAAAGACAGAGTTGTGCAGTAAGACAGAGTTCTGTAGTAAGACAGAGTTCTGTAGTAAGGCAGCGTTGTGTAGTAAGGCAGAGTTCTGTAGTAAGGAAGAGTTCTGTAGTTAGGCAGCGTTGTGTAGTAAGGCAGAGTTGTGTAGTAAGGCAGAGTTATGTAATAAGGCAGAGTTGTGTAGTAAGACAGAGTTGTGTAGTAAGGAAGAGGTATGCAGTAAGGCAGAGTTGTGCCGTAAGACAGAGTTATGTAGTAAGGAAGAGTTGTGCAGTAAGGCAGAGTTCCAGTAAGTTCTGTGTAGTAGGACAGAGTTCTGTAGTAAGGAAGAGTTCTGTAATAAGGAAAATATCTGTAGTAAGGCAGCTCTGTGTATTAAGACAGAGTTGTGTAGTAAGGCAGAGTTCTGTAGTAAGGAAGAGTTCTGTAGTAAGAAAAATATCTGTAGTAAGGCAGGGCTGTGTAGTAAGGCAGCGTTATGTAGTAAGGAAGATTTGTGCAGTAAGGCAGAGTTCTGTAATAAGGCAGCGATGTGTAGTAAGGCAGACTTGTGTAGTAAGGCAGCGTTCTGTAGTAAGGCAGAGTTGTGTAGTAAGGCAGAGTTCTGTAATAAGGCATAGTTGTGTAGTAAGACAGAGTTATGTAGTAAGGAAGAGTTGTGCAGTAAGGCAGAGTTCTGTAATAAGGCACAGTTGTGTAGTAAGACAGAGTTATGTAGTAAGGCAGCGTTGTGTAGTAAGGCAGACGTGTGTAGTAAGGCAGCGTTCTGTAGTAAGGCAGAGTTGTGTAGTAAGGCAGAGTTCTGTAATAAGGCAGAGTTGTGTAGTAAGACAGAGTTATGTAGTAAGGAAGAGGTATGTAGTAAGGCAGAATTGTGCAGTAAG
Source organism: Cyrtodaria siliqua (assembly GCA_037043455.1). NCBI lineage: Eukaryota > Metazoa > Mollusca > Bivalvia > Adapedonta > Hiatellidae > Cyrtodaria > Cyrtodaria siliqua. The sequence goes on along the minus strand of JAWPHD010005695.1, from coordinate 102,819 downwards.
ACAGAGTTATGCAGTAAGGAAGAGTTGTGCAGTAAGGCAGAGTTCTGTAATAAGGCAGCGTTGTGTAGTAAGGCAGAGTTGTGTAGTAAGGCAGAGTTGTGTAGTACGGCAGCGTTGTGTAGTAAGGCAGAGTTGTGTAGTAAGACGGAGTTCTGTAGTAAGGCAGAGTTGTGTAGTAAGGCAGAGTTCTGTAGTAAGGAAGAGTTCTGTAGTAAGGCAGCTTTCTGTAGTAAGGCAGCGTTGTGTAGTAAGGCCGAGTTTTGCAGTAAGTTAGAGTTCTGCAGTAAGGCAAAGTTCTGTAGTAAGGAAGAGTTCTGTAGTAAGGCAGAGTTGTGTAGTAAGGCAGCGTTGTGTAGTAAGGCAGAGTTGTGTAGTATGGCAGAGATGTGTAGTAAGGAAGAGTTCTATAGTAAGGAAGAAGTCTGTAGTAAGGCAGAGTTGTGCAGTAAGACAGAGTTTTGTAATACGGATGAGTTCTGTAGTAAGACAGAGTTCTATAGTAAGGAGGAAGTCTGTAGTAAGGAAGAAGCGCAGTGTGAGGAGTTCTGTCATGAGGCAGAGGTCTTTAGTAAGGCAGAGATATGCAGTAAGGCAGAGATGTGCAGTAAGGCAGTGCTGTGCAGTAAGACAGAGTTCTGTAATAAGGAAGAGGTCTGTAGTACATGTAAAAGAAAGATGTGCAGTAAGGCAGAGTTGTGCAGTAAGACAGAGGTCTATAGTAAGGAAGAAGTCTTTAGTAAGGCAGAGTTGTGCAGTAAGACAAAGTTCTGTAGTAAGGCAGTGTTGTGTAGTAAGACAGAGTTCTGTTGTAAGGCAGATTTGTGTAGTAAGACAGAATTCTGTTGTAAGGCAGAGTTCTGTAGTAAGGAAGAGTTCTGTAGTAAGGCAGCGTTGTGTAGTAAGACATAGTTCTATTGTAAGGCAGAGTTCTGTAGTAATAAGGCAGAGTTGTGTAGTAAGACAGAGTTCTGTTGTAAGGCAGAGGTCTGCAGTAAGGAAGAGTTCTGCAGTAAGGCAGCGTTGTGCAGTAAGGCAGAGTTGTGCAGTAAGGCAGAGTTCTGTAATAAGAAAGAGGTATGTAGTAAGGCAGAGTTGTGCAGTAAGACAGAGTTATGTAGTAAGGACGAGGTCTGTAGTGAGTCAGAGTTCTGTAATAAGGAAGGGGTGTGTAGTAAGGAATAGTTGTGCAGTAAGGCAGATTTCTGTAGTAAGGACAATATCTGTAGTAAGGCAGCGTTGTGTAGTAAGGCAGAGTTCTGTAGTAAGACAGAGTTCTGTAGTAAGGCAGCGTTATGTAGTAAGGAAGAGGTATGTATTAAGGCAGAGTTTTGCAGTAAGACATAGTTATGCAGTAAGGAAGAGTTGTGCAGTAAGGCAGAGTTCTGTAATAAGGAAGAGTTCTGTAGTAAGGCAGCGTTGTGTAGTAAGGCAGAGGTCTGTAGTAAGTCAGAGTTCTGTAATAAGGAAGGGTAGTGTAGTAAGGAAGAGTTGTGCAGTAAGGCAGATTTCTGTAGTAAGGACAATATCTGTAGTAAGGCAGCGTTGTGTAGTAAGGCAGAGTTCTGTAGTAAGACAGAGTTCTGTAGTAAGGCAGAGTTATGTTGTAAGGCAGAGTTCTGTAGTAAGGAAGAGTTGTGTAGTAAGGCAGCGTTGTGTAGTAAGGCAGAGTTTTGTAGTAAGGCAGAGTTCTGTTGTAAGGCAGTGTTCTGTAGTAAGGCAGAGTTCTGTTGTAAAGCAGAGTTCTGTAGTAAGGAAGAGTTCTGTAGTAAGGCAGCGTTGTGTAGTAAGGCAGAGTTGTGTAGTAAGGCAGCGTTGTGTAGTCAGACAGAGTTCTGTAGTAAGGCAGCGTTGTGTAGTAAGGCAGAGTTCTGTAGTAAGGCAGCGTTGTGTAGTAAGACATAGTTCTGTAGTAAGGCAGCGTTGTGTAGTAAGACAGAGTTCTGTAGTAAGGCAGCGTTGTGCAGTAAGGCAGAGTTGTGCAGTAAGGCAGAGTTGTGCAGTAAGGCAGAGTTATGTAGTAAGGCAGAGTTGTGCAGTAAGGCAGAGTTATGTAGTAAGGAAGAGGTCTGTAGTAAGTCAGAGTTCTGTAATAAAGAAGGGGTGTGTAGTAAGGAAGAGTTGTGCAGTAAGCCAGAGTTCTGTAGTAAGGAAAATATATGTAGTAAGGCAGAGTTCTGAAGTAAGGCAGCGTTGTGTAGTAAGGCAGAGTTGTGTAGAAAGACAGAGTTGTGCAGTAAGACAGAGTTCTGTAGTAAGACAGAGTTCTGTAGTAAGGCAGCGTTGTGTAGTAAGGCAGAGTTCTGTAGTAAGGAAGAGTTCTGTAGTTAGGCAGCGTTGTGTAGTAAGGCAGAGTTGTGTAGTAAGGCAGAGTTATGTAATAAGGCAGAGTTGTGTAGTAAGACAGAGTTGTGTAGTAAGGAAGAGGTATGCAGTAAGGCAGAGTTGTGCCGTAAGACAGAGTTATGTAGTAAGGAAGAGTTGTGCAGTAAGGCAGAGTTCCAGTAAGTTCTGTGTAGTAGGACAGAGTTCTGTAGTAAGGAAGAGTTCTGTAATAAGGAAAATATCTGTAGTAAGGCAGCTCTGTGTATTAAGACAGAGTTGTGTAGTAAGGCAGAGTTCTGTAGTAAGGAAGAGTTCTGTAGTAAGAAAAATATCTGTAGTAAGGCAGGGCTGTGTAGTAAGGCAGCGTTATGTAGTAAGGAAGATTTGTGCAGTAAGGCAGAGTTCTGTAATAAGGCAGCGATGTGTAGTAAGGCAGACTTGTGTAGTAAGGCAGCGTTCTGTAGTAAGGCAGAGTTGTGTAGTAAGGCAGAGTTCTGTAATAAGGCATAGTTGTGTAGTAAGACAGAGTTATGTAGTAAGGAAGAGTTGTGCAGTAAGGCAGAGTTCTGTAATAAGGCACAGTTGTGTAGTAAGACAGAGTTATGTAGTAAGGCAGCGTTGTGTAGTAAGGCAGACGTGTGTAGTAAGGCAGCGTTCTGTAGTAAGGCAGAGTTGTGTAGTAAGGCAGAGTTCTGTAATAAGGCAGAGTTGTGTAGTAAGACAGAGTTATGTAGTAAGGAAGAGGTATGTAGTAAGGCAGAATTGTGCAGTAAGACAGAGTTATGCAGTAAGGAAGAGTTGTGCAGTAAGGCAGAGTTCTGTAATAAGGCAGCGTTGTGTAGTAAGGCAGAGTTGTGTAGTAAGGCAGAGTTGTGTAGTACGGCAGCGTTGTGTAGTAAGGCAGAGTTGTGTAGTAAGACGGAGTTCTGTAGTAAGGCAGAGTTGTGTAGTAAGGCAGAGTTCTGTAGTAAGGAAGAGTTCTGTAGTAAGGCAGCTTTCTGTAGTAAGGCAGCGTTGTGTAGTAAGGCCGAGTTTTGCAGTAAGTTAGAGTTCTGCAGTAAGGCAAAGTTCTGTAGTAAGGAAGAGTTCTGTAGTAAGGCAGAGTTGTGTAGTAAGGCAGCGTTGTGTAGTAAGGCAGAGTTGTGTAGTATGGCAGAGATGTGTAGTAAGGAAGAGTTCTATAGTAAGGAAGAAGTCTGTAGTAAGGCAGAGTTGTGCAGTAAGACAGAGTTTTGTAATACGGATGAGTTCTGTAGTAAGACAGAGTTCTATAGTAAGGAGGAAGTCTGTAGTAAGGAAGAAGCGCAGTGTGAGGAGTTCTGTCATGAGGCAGAGGTCTTTAGTAAGGCAGAGATATGCAGTAAGGCAGAGATGTGCAGTAAGGCAGTGCTGTGCAGTAAGACAGAGTTCTGTAATAAGGAAGAGGTCTGTAGTACATGTAAAAGAAAGATGTGCAGTAAGGCAGAGTTGTGCAGTAAGACAGAGGTCTATAGTAAGGAAGAAGTCTTTAGTAAGGCAGAGTTGTGCAGTAAGACAAAGTTCTGTAGTAAGGCAGTGTTGTGTAGTAAGACAGAGTTCTGTTGTAAGGCAGATTTGTGTAGTAAGACAGAATTCTGTTGTAAGGCAGAGTTCTGTAGTAAGGAAGAGTTCTGTAGTAAGGCAGCGTTGTGTAGTAAGACATAGTTCTATTGTAAGGCAGAGTTCTGTAGTAATAAGGCAGAGTTGTGTAGTAAGACAGAGTTCTGTTGTAAGGCAGAGGTCTGCAGTAAGGAAGAGTTCTGCAGTAAGGCAGCGTTGTGCAGTAAGGCAGAGTTGTGCAGTAAGGCAGAGTTCTGTAATAAGAAAGAGGTATGTAGTAAGGCAGAGTTGTGCAGTAAGACAGAGTTATGTAGTAAGGACGAGGTCTGTAGTGAGTCAGAGTTCTGTAATAAGGAAGGGGTGTGTAGTAAGGAATAGTTGTGCAGTAAGGCAGATTTCTGTAGTAAGGACAATATCTGTAGTAAGGCAGCGTTGTGTAGTAAGGCAGAGTTCTGTAGTAAGACAGAGTTCTGTAGTAAGGCAGCGTTATGTAGTAAGGAAGAGGTATGTATTAAGGCAGAGTTTTGCAGTAAGACATAGTTATGCAGTAAGGAAGAGTTGTGCAGTAAGGCAGAGTTCTGTAATAAGGAAGAGTTCTGTAGTAAGGCAGCGTTGTGTAGTAAGGCAGAGGTCTGTAGTAAGTCAGAGTTCTGTAATAAGGAAGGGTAGTGTAGTAAGGAAGAGTTGTGCAGTAAGGCAGATTTCTGTAGTAAGGACAATATCTGTAGTAAGGCAGCGTTGTGTAGTAAGGCAGAGTTCTGTAGTAAGACAGAGTTCTGTAGTAAGGCAGCGTTATGTAGTAAGGAAGAGGTATGTATTAAGGCAGAGTTTTGCAGTAAGACATAGTTATGCAGTAAGGAAGAGTTGTGCAGTAAGGCAGAGTTCTGTAATAAGGAAGAGTTCTGTAGTAAGGCAGCGTTGTGTAGTAAGGCAGAGGTCTGTAGTAAGTCAGAGTTCTGTAATAAGGAAGGGTAGTGTAGTAAGGAAGAGTTGTGCAGTAAGGCAGATTTCTGTAGTAAGGACAATATCTGTAGTAAGGCAGCGTTGTGTAGTAAGGCAGAGTTCTGTAGTAAGACAGAGTTCTGTAGTAAGGCAGCGTTATGTAGTAAGGAAGAGGTATGTATTAAGGCAGAGTTTTGCAGTAAGACATAGTTATGGAGTAAGGAAGAGTTGTGCAGTAAGGCAGAATTCTGTAATAAGGAAGAGTTCTGTAGTAAGGCAGCGTTGTGTAGTAAGGCAGAGTTCTGTAGTAAGGAAGAGTTCTGTAGTAAAGAAGAGTTCTGTAGTAAGACAGCGTTGTGTAGTAAGGCAGAGTTCTGTTATAAGGCAAAGTTCTGTAGTAAGGCAGAGCTGTGCAGTAAGGCAGCGTTATGTAGTAAGGAAGAGTTCTGTAATAAGGCAGCGTTGTGTAGTAAAGCAGATTTCTGTAGTAAGGAAGAGTTCTGTAGTAAGGCAGCGTTGTGTAGTAAGGCAGAGTTCTGTTATAAGACAAAGTTCTGTAGTAAGGCAGAGCTTTGCAGTAAGGCAGCGTTATGTAGTAAGGAAGAATTGTGCTGTAAGGCAGAGTTCTGTAGTAAGGCAGAGTTGTGTAGTAAGGCAGATTTCTGTAGTAAGGCAGGGTTCTGTAGTAAAACAGTGTTCTGTAGTTAGGAACATATATGTAGCAAGACAGAGCTGTGTAGTAAGGCAGCGTGATGTAGTAAGGAAGAGTTGTGCAGTAAGATAGAGTTCTGTAATAAGGCATCGTTGTGTAGTAAGGCAGACTTGTGTAGGGGAGGCAGCGTTCTGTAGTAAGGCAGAGTTCTGCAGTAAGGAAGAGTTCTTCAGTAAGGGAGCGTTGTGCTGTAAGGCAAAGTTCTGCAGTAAGGCAGCGTTGTGCAGTAAGGCAGAGTTCTGCTGTAAGGCAGCGTTGTGCAGTAAGGCAGAGTTCTGCAGTAAGGTAGAGTTCTGCAGTAAGGCAGAGTTGTGCAGTAAGGCAGAGTTGTGCAGTAAGGCAGCGTTGTGCAGTAAGGCAGAGTTCTGCAGTAAGGCAGCGTTGTGCAGTAAGGCAGAGTTCTCCTGTAAGGCAGCGTTGTGCAGTAAGGCAGAGTTCTGCAGTAAGGTAGAGTTCTGCAGTAAGGCAGAGTTGTGCAGTAAGGCAGAGTTGTGCAGTAAGGAAGAGTTCTGTAGTAAGGCAGAGTTGTGTAGTAAGGCAGCATTGTGTAGAAAGGCAGAGTTGTGTAGAAAGGCAGGGTTGTGTAGTAAGGCATAGGTCTGTAGTAAGGCAGAGTTGTTCAGTAAGACAGAGTTCTGTAGTAAGGAAGAGTTCTGTAGTAAGGAAGAAGTATGTTGTAAGGAAGAGTTCTATAGTAAGGAAGAAGTCTGTAGTAAGGAGGAGTTGTGTAGTAAGGCAGAGTTGTGTAGTAAGAAAGAGTTTTGTATTACGGCAGAGTTCTGTAGTAAGGAAGAGTTGTGTTGTAGGGCAGAGTTCTGTAGTAAGGAAGAGTTCTGTAGTAAGGCAGCGTTGTGTAGTAAGGCAGAGTTGTGTAGTAAGACAGAGTTCTATAGTAAGGAAGAAGTCTGTAGTAAGGAAGAGTTGCGCAGTAAGGAGGATTTGTGTAGTAAGGCAGAGTTCTGTAGTAAGGAAGAGTTGCGTAGTAAGGCAGAGTTCTGTAGTACGGAAGAGTTCTGTAGTAAGGCAGCGTTGTGTAGTGAGGCAGAGTTCTGTTATAAGGCAAAGTTCTTTAGTAAGGAAGAGTTCTGTAGTAAGGCAGCGTTGTGTAGTAAGGCAGAGTTGTGTAGTAAGGCAGAGTTCATTAGAAAGGCAGTTTTGTTGTAAGGTAGAGTTATGTAGAAAGGAAATGTTCTGTAGTAAGGCAGAGTTCTGAAGTAAGGCAGCGTTGTGTAGTAAGGCAGCGTTGTGTAGTAAGGCAGAGTTGTGTAGTAAGGCAGAGTTCATTAGAAAGGCAGTTTTGTTGTAAGGTAGAGTTATGTAGAAAGGAAATGTTCTGTAGTAAGGCAGAGTTGTGCTTACTCTGTAAGGACGTGTTGTAAGGCAGAATTCTGTAGTAAGGCAGAGTTCTGTTGTAAGGCAGAATTCTGTAGTAAGGCAGAGTTATGTAGTAAGGAAGAGCTCAGTAGTAAGGCAGCGTTGTGTAGTAAGGCAGAGTTCTGTTGTACGGCAGAGTTCTGTAGTAAGGCAGCGTTGTGCAGTAAGGCAGAGTTGTGTAGTAAGAAAGAGTTGTGTAGTAAGGCAGAGTTGTGTAGTAAGGCAGAGTTCTGTAGTAAGAAAGAGTTCTGTAATAAGGCAGAGTTGTGCAGTAAGGCAGAGTTCTGTAGTAAGGCAGAGTTGTGTAGTAAGGCAGAGTACGGTAATAAGGCAGCGTTGTGTAGTCAGGCAGACTTGTGTAGTAAGGCAGCGTTCTGTAGTAAGGCAGAGTGTGCAGTAAGGAAGAGTTGTGCAGTAAGGCAGAATTGTGCAGTAAGGCAGATTTGTGCAGTAAGGCACACTTCTGTAGTAAGGCAGAGTTGTGTAGTAAGGCAGAGTTCTGTAATAAGGCAGCGCTGTGTAGTCAGGCAGACTTGTGTAGTAAGGCAGTGTTCTGTAGTAAGGCAGAGTGTGCAGTAAGAAAGAGTTGTGCAGTAAGGCAGAGTTCTGTAATAAGACAGAGTTCTGTTGTAAGGCATAGTTCTGTTGTAAGGACGAGTTCTGTAGTAATGCAGCGTTGTGTAGTAAGGCAAAGTTGTGTAGTAAGGCAGAGTTGTGCAGAGTTGTGTAGTAAGGCAGAGTGCTGTAGTATGGAAGAGTTCTGTTGTAAGGCAGCGTTGTGTAGTAAAGCAGAGTTGTGTAGTAAGGCAGGGTTTTGCAGTAAAGCAGAGTTGTGTAGTTAGGCAGAGTTCTGTAATAAGGCAGCGTTGTTTAGTAAGGCAGACTGTGTAGTAAGGCAGCGTTCTGTAGTAAGGCAGAATTGTGTAGTAAGGCAGAGTTCTGTAGTAATACAGAGTTCTGTAATAAGGTAGCGTTGTGTAGTAAGGCAGAGTTGTGTAGTAAGGCAGAGTTTTGTAGTAAGACAGAGTTCTGTAGTAAGGCAGAGTTCTGTAGTAAGGAAAAGGTCTGTAGTAAGGCAGAGTTGTATAGAAAGGCAAAGTTCTGTTGTAAGGAGGATTGTGTAGTAAGGCAGAGTTGAACAGTAAGGCAGAGTTCTGTAGTCAGAAAGAGGGTTGTAGTAAGGCAGGGTTCTGTAATAAGGAATAGGTATGTAGTAAGGCAGAGTTCTGTAGTAAGGAAAAGGTCTGTAGTAAGGCAGAGTTGTGTAAAAAGGCATAGTTCTGTTGTAAGGAAGAGTTTTGTAGAAAGGCATAGTTCTGTTGTAAGGAAGAGTTCTGTAGTAAGGCAGAGTTCTGTAGGACCGAAGAGGTGTGTAGTAAGGCAGAGTTGTGCTGTAAGGCAAATTGCTGTAATATGGAATAGGTCTGTAGTAAAGCAGAGTTGTGTAGTAAGGCAGAGTTGTATAGTAAGGCATAGTTCGGAAGTAAGGAAGAGTTGTGCAGTAAGCAGAGTTTTGTAGTAAGTAAGGAAGAGGTCTGTAGTAAGGCAGAGTTCTGTAGTAAGGAAAAGGTTTTTAGTAAGGCACATTTGTGTAGAGAGGCATAGTTCTGTTGTAAGGCAGAGTTCTGTAGTAAGGCATAGTTGAACAGTAAGGCAGAGTTCTGTAGTAAGAAAGAGGGCTGTAGTAAGGTAGAGTTCTGTAATAAGGAATAGGTATGTAGTAAGACAGAGTTCTGTAGTAAGTAAAATGTCTGTAGTACGGCAGAGTTGTGTAGAAAGGCATAGTTCTGTTAAAAGGAAGAGTTGTGTAGTAAGTAAATTGTCTGTAGTAAGGCAGAGTTGTGTAGAAAGGTATAGTTCTGTTGTAAGGAAGAGTTGTGTAGTAAGGCAGAGTTGAAGAGTAAGGCAGAGTTCTGTAGTAAGAAAGAGGGCTGTAGTAAGGCAGAGTTCTGTAATAAGGAATAGGTATGTAGCAAGGCAGAATTCTGTAGTAAGTAAAATGTCTGTAGTAAGGCAGAGTTGTGTAGAAAGGTATAGTTCTGTTGTAAGGAAGAGTTGTGTAGTAAGGCAGAGTTGAAGAGTAAGGCAGAGTTCTGTAGTAAGAAAGATAACTATAGTAAGGCAGAGTTGTGTCATAAGGAATAGTTATGTAGTAAGGCAGAGTTCTATAGTAAGGAAAATGTCTGTAGTACGGCAAAGTTGTATAGAAAGGCATTGTTCTGTTGTAAGAAAGAGTTGTGTAGTAAGGCAGAGTTGAACAGTAAGGCAGAGTTCTGTAGTAAGAAAGAGGGCTGTAGTAAGGCAGAGTTCTGTAATAAGAAATAGGTATGTAGTAAGGCAGAGTTCTTTAGTAAGGAAAATGTCTGTAGTACGGCAGAGTTGTGTAGAAAGGCATTGTTCTGTTGTAAGGAAGAGTTATGTAGTAAGGCAGAGTTGTCTATTAAGGAAGAGTTCTGTAGTAAAGAAAAGGTCTGTAGTAAGGCAGAGTTGTGTAGAAAGGCATAGTTATGTTGTAAGGAAGAGTTGTGTAGTAAGGCAGAGTTGTGTATTAAGGAAGACTTGTTTAGTAAGGCAGAGTTGTGTAGTAAGGGAATGCTCTGTAGTAAGGCAGAGTTGTGTAGTAAGGCAGAGTTCTGTAGTAAAGCAAAGTTCTGTAGTAAGGAAGAGTTGCGTAGTAAGGCAGAGTTGTGCCGTAAGGCAGTGTTCTGTAGTAAGAAAGAGGACTGTAGTAAGACAGAGTACTGTAGTAAGGCAGCGTTCTGTAGTAAGGCAGAGTTCTGTAGTAAGGCAGAGTTGTGGAGTAAGGAAGAGTTGTATAGTAAGGCAGAGATGACATATTGAACATTGACAACCCTTTCCTTCCAACTATGGTTAATAATATTTATCCTAAAGAACTTCAGCTTAACAAAGCTAATATATCTGATAATAACGCTTCTTTTCTTGATTTAGATCTCTCGATTGAAAATGGTGAAATAATTAGCAAAATCTATGACAAGAGAGATGATTTTAATTTTGACATTGTTAATTATCCCCACTTGGATGGGGATGTGTAACTTCTTATGGGGTGTATGTGTCTCAACTGATTCGTTTTTCAAGAGCTTGTACTCGAGTTGAGGACTTTAATATTCGTAATCTTTGTATAACTAAAAAGCTACTCAATCAGGGTTATCGTTACCATAAACTTCGTAAAACCTTTGCAAAATTGTATTATCGTAACCCTGATTTTCTTTCCAAATATAAAAGTAATTTAAGGACTCTTCTGCGACAAGGACTATCACAACCTGACTTCTATGGTTGTCACAGGATGACCTTAGTGGTTGGGCTAACTCAGGAAAGAATCAATGACGGTGAATGCATTTACATAAGTTTAATGCAACTTTTAAAATATGTTTAATATATATACAATTATCTAAAAAACAAGCGAATACACAAATGAACTATGAAAAGAATGTTCTCCTGAACGTTTAAGACGTTCTTAGTATTGTTATAAATACTGAATGTCTAAGACACTAAAGTGTTGTTAAAGCTATAACAATGTTGATCTAGCGCGATAACTGTGATGCGCGAGAGCTCATGAAGATGATGATGCGCGAATTCAATGGATGATTGTCATCAAATGCCTTCTGTAAGGGTTGATGACGCGATGCAATGATAGTTAACCTCCACTGAGCTTTTAAGTAATATTCCTCCAGTGAGGATTGGTAACGGGCCCACCTTGTGTCCCGGGGGTTGTCGTTAGTTAAAACCTGGCTGCGCAGGTACGGGGACCGTCTCCACCGCTTGTAACGTTATTCGTGGAAGCTTAGCTCCACTCCTGGATATCCAAACCTAGATGGCTTACTCCAACCCTGGATGGCTTATATCCTGGATGGCTTATTTCCAACCCTGGATGGCTTAGGCTGTAATTATACATACGTTTTAGATGTCGGTTGACAAACATAACAATCTTGTATAATTATCATTACCCAAACAAATCATTATTCAATCAATATATGCAAGCTGTACTAATGAGGAGTAGCAATGTATACATATTCTACAACGCCATATAATACTATATAATACTGTCGTCGAGGCCAGTTCAAACCATTGGTTTCTTGGGCCCTTTTTGAAATGTTTTCCCAGTCTGGTGGTACGCCACTGAACTATAGTGCACAGTTGTCGTACAAATTCGAGACCTACTTTCATAAGCCCATTTTGATAGTCTTTAAAAATTTCTGGTAATTGTTTACACTTTATACACTGTCTTCGAGGCCGTTGGTTTCTCGGGCCCTTTTGGAAATTTTTTTCCAGTCTGGTGGTACGCCACTGAACTATAGTGCACAGTTGTCGTACAAATTCGAGACCTACTTTCGTAGGCCCATTTTGATAATCTTTTAAATTTTCTGGTAATTGACTTCCGGCTCCGATTTGAATTATGAAATGTCTTTTTTGATTTGTACATCAAATACCGACTAATACACTAACACAGTATCATCCATTGATAACAGATGTAATGAATGCATTAGAAGAGAAACAAGTAAACAGTCATCCAATATTGAAAAATGGTCGACACACCCGAACAAAAGTTCAAAAAAACAAACAGTTCGCTTTTTGACAAAAATGAACAGGTAGATGCCATCCTGAATGTTTGTTGATCGATGATGAATATATTCTAGATGCTTTAGAGTAAAGATGGTTGGATTCTGCGTAGATATAGTCGACGATTTCGAGAGAGTTATTTTGAAGACGTCCTTCGTGATAGAAACCGGAACCGGAAGTGAACGCTATGTACGTCGCTGTTAATCAATGCCCCTAATACATGTAATATAAACATGATCAAATTACTCATATATTACACTCACTGAGTTATGCATGCACGCATTTATTCTTGTCACTCATCTCATTGTTAACTAATGTTGACAATCGTGTATTACAATCACCGAGTTATACGCCAACGTTAACTAATGCACCTAATATCCACTGTTATCAAATTAATATTGTTTTACAATTAATGATCAATTACAATAATTACATCTAATAAAGTAACTTCAAAATCATATGCTAGTCTAAAGTTATGTTTGAGAAACATCAATGCTAACCGGATGTCGTAACCGCCAAACAAGATGGCGCCGCCCACTGAATACAAATATACGATAAAAGTTTAATAAAATTACTAACCACATGTTGCCTGTGAAATTTGCCGTCCAATCTCTGTTCCAACAAAGTACTATCGATGATCCCCGCGAAAGCTAGAAGACAATGGGTTTTATAGCAAACATTACGCCCAAATCATTATTTGCCCCGTTCAGTCCGTGACAAACGTGGCTAAATCTACAGTATTGAATCTACACGCGAGGCCCTTATACAATTTTGCCGTTTAAGGAAAATATACCTATACGTTTACATGCATTAGCACAAAACTAAACTTATGACACGGCCTCTCTGGCGGCCACTTAAAATGTGCACGCTTTTACGTGTTACATGAATAGATCATGAATATTGTGAAATTGAACTCGAACAATAGATTTTGGGTGTAACCGATACAAGAGCTATATGCGACCAGTACGCTCTACCCGTGACATTTTGTGACAATGGTGATGTGATTTATAAACTTCGTAAGATTCTTGGTCATGATCACTTTCATACTATCTTTGTTAAACTTGTTAAAATGTTTATCAAAAGAGATTATGACCCTATAATTTTGCAACGTACTGCATGCTTGGTGATGGACCCTTTTACAGTTCGCCACTATGCTTTCCTCTTTAATTGTACAATGACTGGACAGGCTGTGGACCCTATGATGACGCCTACCTAAAGACCAATGGGACGGTGGCTTTTGATGTTTGTCTATGATCTTCCTTGTCGTGCCCTTAATGGTTTATTTCCTTGTTGCTCTGGCTTCTACCAAGACATTGAGTACCTTCATTGTGGCTTTCTAGGCTATTGTTTTTTTGTATTATATTTACACGAGCATATTTGTGTTTTACTTATATTGCCTATTGATGCTGCCTTGTTGGTTAGAGATTAGATCATGACGGGGATTTCTTTATTTACACTGTCCTGTTTTAATGGGATGACAGTAGGGTAAGTGTGAGGTTTGGTGCACCCTAGAACCGGTTTAAACCCCAGTGGCCTTTGTTGCCTCTGACCGTTTCAAGGCGGAAGCCCTATTATCAACCCTTTTGTGTTTGTGATGTCGTTTGCATTTTTTATTACTTTTGCTTTCTCGTTTGTCTGTTTGAGTTTTTGTTTTTGTGTTTGATGTCGACTGTCGCCCTTGAATGCCGCTTTCCCTGTCCGATATTTGTACCTTTCTGTAGTAAGGCAGAGGTATGTAGTAAGGGAGAATTGTGCAGTAAGGCAGATTTCTGTAGTAAGGCAGAGTTGTGCAGTAAGGAAGAGTTGTGTAGTAAGGCAGAGTTCTGTAGTAAGGCAGAGTTCTATAGTAAAAAAGAGGTCTGTAGTAAGGGAGAGTGGTGCAGTAAGGCAGAGTTGTGTAGTTAGGGAGAATTGTGTAATAAGGCAGAGTCCTGTAGTAAGGCAGAGTTGTGTAGTAAGGAAGAGTTCTGAAGTAACGCAGAGATTTTCAGTAAGGCAGAGTTATGTAGTAAGAAAGATGACTGTAGTAAGACAGAGTTGAACAGTAAGGCAACTTTCTATAAAAAGGAATGGTGCTGCAGAGTTCAGTAATATGGAAGAGTTCTGTAGTAAGGCAGAGTTGTGGAATAAGGCAAAGTTCTGTAGAAAAGAAGAGTTTTGTAGTGACGCAGAGTTGTGTAGTTAGGGAGAATTGTGTAGTAAGGCAGAGTCCTGTAGTAAGGCAGAGTTGTGTAGTAAGACAGAGTTATGTAGTAAGGCAGAGTTGTGCAGTAAGGCAGAGTTGTGCAGTCAGAGTTGTGCAGTAAGGCATAGTTGAGCAGTAATGCAGAGGTCTTTTGTAAGGAAGAGGTCTGTAGTAAGTCAGAGTTCTGCAGTAAAGCAGAGTTCTGTAGTAAGTAAGAGTTCTGTAGTAAGGCAGATATTTGCAGTAAGGCAGAGTTATGTAGTAAGAAAGATGACTGTAGTAAGACAAATTTGAACAGTAAGGCATTTTCTATAAAAAGGAATGGGGCTGTAGAGTTCAGTAATATGGAAGAGTTGTGTAGTAAGGCAGAGTTGTGCAATAAGGCAAAGTTCTGTAGTAAAGAAGAGTTTTGTAGTAACGCAGAGTTGTGTAGTAAGGTAGAGTTGTGCAGTAAGGCAGAGTTCTGTAATCAGAAAGAGGACTGTTGTAAGGCATAGTTTAACAGTAAGGCAGAGTTCTGTAATAAGGCAAAGTTGTGTAGTAAAGAAGAGTTGTGTAGTAAGGTAGAGTTGTGTAGTAAGGAATACTTGTGTAGTAAGGCAGAGTTGTGTAGTAACACAGAGTTGTGTAGTAAGACAGAGTTATGCAGTAAGACAGAGTTATGCAGTAAGGCAGAGTTCTGCAGTAAGGCAGAGTTGTGTAGTAAGACAGAGTTATGTTGTAAGGAAGAAGTATGCAGTAAGGCAGAATTGTGCAGTAAGGCAGAGTTCTGTAGTAAGGCGGAGTTGTGTAGTAAGACTGAGTTCTGTGGTAAGGTAGAGTTCTGTAGTAAGGCAGAATTCTGGAGTAAGGCAGAGTTGTGCAGTAAGGCAGAGTTCTGTAGTAAGGCAGAGGTGTGTAGTAAGACAAAGTTCTGTAGTAAGACAGAATTGTGCAGTAAGGCAGAGTTGTGTAATAAGGCAGAGTTGTGCAGTAAGGAAAAGTTCTGTAGTAAGGCACGAGTTCTGTCATAGGGAAGAGATTTGTAGTAAGGCAGAGTTGTATAGTAAGGCATAGTTGTGTAGTAAGGAAGAGGTATACAGTAAGGCAGAGTTGTGCAGTAAGACAGAGTTATGTAGTAAGGAAGAGTTGTGCAGTAAGGCAGAGTTGTTCTGTAATAAGGCAGCGTTGTGTAGTAAGGCAGAGTTACGTAGTAAGGCAGAATTCTGTCTTAAGTAGAGAGTTCTGTAGTAAGGTAGAGTTCTGTTATAAGGAAGAGTTCTGTAGTAAGGCAGAGTTCTGTAGTAATAAAGAGGTCTGTAGTAAGGGAGAGTTGTGCAGTAAGGCAGAGTTCTGTAGTAAGGCAGAATTGTGTAGTAAGGCAAAGTTCTGTAGTAAGGGAGAGTTGTGCAGTAAGGCAGAGTTGTGTAGTAAGGCAGAGTTCTGTAGTAAGGAAGAGGTCTGTAGTAAGGCAGAGTTCTGCAGTAAGGCAGAGTTATGTAGCAAGGAAAGGCAGAGTTCTGCAGTAAGGCAGAGTTATGTAGTAAGAAAGAGGACTGTAGTAAGGCAGAGTGGAACAGTAAGGCATATTTCTATAAAAAGGAAGGAGGCTGCAGAGTTCAGTAATATGGAAGAGATCTGTAGTGAGGCAGAGTTCTGTAGTAAGAAAGAGGTCTGTAGTAAGGGAGAGTTGTGCAGTAAGGCAGAGTTCTGTAGAAAGAAAGAAGGCTGTAGTAAGGCATAGTTCTGTAGTAAGGCATAGTTGTGCAGTAATGCAGAGGTCTTTTGTAAGGAAGAGGTCTGTAGTAAATCAGAGTTCTGCAGTAAGGCAGAGTTCTGTAGTAAGGAAGAGTTCTGTAGTAGGGCAGATTTTTGCAGTAAGGCAGAGTTATGTTGTAAGAAAGATGACTGTAGTAAGACAGAGTTGAACAGTAAGGGAACTTTCTATAAAAAGGAATGGGGCTGCAGAGTTAGGTAATATATGGAGGAGTTCTGTAGTAAGGCAGAGTTGTGCAATAAGGCAAAGTTCTGTAGTAAAGAAGAGTTTTGTAGTAACGCAGAGTTGTGTAGTAAGGGAAAATTGTGTAGTAAGGCAGAGTCCTGTAGTAAGGCAGAGTTGTGTAGTAAGACAGAGTTCTGTAGTAAGGCAAAGTTGTGCAGTAAGGCAGAGTTCTGTAGTAAGAAAGAGGACTGTAGTAAGGCAGAGGTTAACAGTAAGGCAGAGTTCTGTAATAAGGCAGAGTTGTGTAGTAAAGAAGTGTTCTTTAGTAAGGTAGAGTTGTGTAGTAAGGAAGAGTTGTGTAGTAAGGCAGAGTTGTGTAGTAAGGAATAGTTGTGTAGTAAGGCAGAGTTGTGTAGTAAGGCAGAGTTGTGTAGTAAGACAGAGTTGTGCAGTAAGGCAGAGTTGTGCAGTAAGGCAGAGTTCTGCAGTAAGGCAGAGTTATGTAGTAAGGAAGAAGTATGCAGTAAGGCAGAGTTGTGCAGTAAGGCAGAGTTGTAGTAAGGAAGAGTTGTGCAGTAAGGCAGAGTTCTGTAGTAAAAAAGAGGTCTGTAGTAAGGGAGAGTTGTGCAGAGTTGTGCAGTAAGGCAGAGTTCTGTAGTAAGGCAGGGTAGTGTAGTAAGACAACGTTCTGTAGTAAGACAGAGTTGTGCAGTAAGGCAGAGTTGTGTAGTAAGGCAGAGTTGTGCAGTAAGGAAAAATTCTTTAGTAAGGCACGAGTTCTGTCGTAGGGAAGAGATATGTAGTAAGGCAGAGTTGTATAGTAAGGCATAGTTGTGTAGTAAGGAAGAGGTATGCAGTAAGGCAGAGTTGTGCAGTAAGACAGAGTTATGTAGTAAGGAAGAGTTGTTTTGTAATAAGGCAGCGTTGTGTATCAAGGCAGAGTTCCGTAGTAAGGCAGAATTCTGTCTTAAGGAGAGAGTTCTGTATTAAGGTAGAGTTCTGTTATAAGGAAGAATTCTGGAGTAAGGCAGAGTTCTGTAGTAATAAAGAGGTCAGTAGTAAAGCAGAGTTCTGCAGTAAGGCAGAGTTATGTAGCAAGGAAAGGCAGAGTTCTGCAGTAAGGCAGAGTTCTGTAGTAAGAAAGAGGACTGTAGTAAGGCAGAGTTTAACAGTAAGGCAGAGTTCTGTAATAAGGCAGAGTTGTGTAGTAAAGAAGAGTTCTTTAGTAAGGTAGAGTTGTGTAGTAAGGAATAGTTGTGTAGTAAGGCAGACTTGTGTAGTCAGGAATAGTTGTGTAGTAAGGCAGAGTTGTGCAGTAAGGCAGAGTTCTGTAGTAAGGCAGAGATGTGTAGTAAGACAGAGTTCTGTAGTAAGACAGAGGTGTGCAGTAAGGCAGAGTTATGTAGTAAGGAAGAGTTGTGCGGTAAGGCAGAGTTCTGTAGTAAAAAAGAGGTCTGTAGTAAGGGAGAGTTGTGCAGTAAGGCAGAGTTCTGTAGTACGGCAGAGTTCTGTAGTAAGGCAGAGTTCTGGAGTAAGGCAGAGTTGTGCAGTAAGGCAGAGTTCTGTAGTAAGGCAGAGTTGTGTAGTAAGACAGAGTTCTGTAGTAAGGCGGAGTTGTGGAGTAAGGCAGAGTTGTGCAGTAAGGCAGAATTATGTAGTAAGACAACGTTCTGTAGTAAGACAGAGTTGTGCAGTAAGGCAGAGTTGTGTAGTAAGGCAGAGCTGTGCAGTAAGGAAACGTTCTGTAGTAAGGCACGAGTTCTGTCATAGGGAAGAGATATGTAGTAAGGCAGAGTTGTGTTATAAGGCAGATTTGTGTAGTAAGGAAGAGGTATGCAGTAAGGCAGAGTTGTGCAGTAAGACAGAGTTATGTAGGAAGGAAGAGTTGTGCAGTAAGGCAGAGTTGTTCTGTAATAAGGCAGCGTTGTGTAGTAAGGCAGAGTTGTGCAGTAAGGCAGAGTTCTGTAGTAAGAAAGAGGTCTGTAGTAAGGGAGATTTGTGCAGTAAGGCAGAGTTGTGTAGTAAGGCAGAGTTCTGTAGTAAGGCAAAGTTGTGTAGTGATTCAGAGTTCTGTAGTAAGGAAGAGGTCTGTAGTAAGGCAGAGTTCTGCAGTAAGGCAGAGTTTTGTAGCAAGGAAAAGGTCTGTAGTAAGGCAGAGTTCTGCAGTAAGGCAGAGTTATGTAGTAAGAAAGAGTACTGTAGTAAGGCAGAGTTGAACATTAAGGCAAATTTCTATAAAAAAGAAGGGGGCTGCAGTATTCAGTAATATGGAAGAGTTCTGTAGTAAGGCAGAGTTCTGTAGTAAGGAAGAGTATTGTAGTAAGACAGAGTTCTGCAGGAAGGCAGAGTTATGTAGTAAGAAAGAGGACTGTAGTAAGGCAGAGTGGAACAGTAAGGCAAATTTCTATAAAAAGGAAGGAGGCTGCATAGTTCAGTAATATGGAAGAGTTCTGTAGTAAGGCAGAGTTCTGTAGTAAGAAAGAGGTCTGTAGTAAGGGAGAGTTGTGCAGTAAGGCAGAGTTCTATAATAGTAAAAAAGAGGGCTGTAGTAAGGCAGAGTTCTGTAATAAGGAATAGGTATGTAGTAAGGCAGAGTTATGTTATACGGAAGAGTTCTGTAGTAAGGCAATGTTGTGAAGTAACGCAAATTTGTGTAGTACCCTGTCTGTAGTATGACTGAGTTTTGTCGTAAGGACCAGTTGTGTAGTAAGAAAAGGTTCTGTAGTAAGGCAGAGTTGTGTAGTAAGGCAGAGTTGTGTAGTAAGGCAGAGTTGTGTAGTAAGGCAGAGTTGTGTAGTAAGGCAGAGTTGTGTAGCAAGACAGAGTTGTGTAGTAAGGCAGAGTTGTGTAGTAATGCAGAATTGTGTAGTAAAGCAGAGTTCTGTAAGAAAGAGTTCTGCAGTAAGGCAGAGTTTTACAGTAAGGCAGAGTTGTGCAATAAGGTAAAGTTCTGTAGTAAAGAAGAGTTTTGTAGTAACGCAGAGTTGTGTAGTAAGGGAGAATTGTGTAGTAAGGCAGAGTCCTGTAGTGAGGCAGAGTTGTGTAGTAAGACAGAGTTCTGTAGTAAGGCAGAGTTGTGCAGTAAGGCAGAGTTCTTTAATAAGGCAGAGTTGTGTAGTAAAGAAGAATTCTTTAGTAAGATAGAGTTGTGTAGTAAGGAAGAGTTCTGTAGTAAGGCAGAGTTGTGTAGTAAGGAATAGTTGTGTAGTAAGGCAGAGTTGTGTAGTAAGGCAGAGTTGTGTAGTAAGACAGAGTTGTGCAGTAAGGCAGAGTTGTGCAGTAAGGCAGAGTTCTGCAGTAAGACAGAGTTATGTAGTAAGGAAGAAGTATGCAGTAAGGCAGAGTTGTGCAGTAAGGCAGAGTTGTAGTAAGGAAGAGTTTTGCAGTAAGGCAGAGTTCTGTAGTCAAAAAGAGGTCACTAGTAAGGGAGAGTTGTGCAGAGTTGTGCAGTAAGGCAGAGTTGTGCAGTAAGGCAGAGTTGTGTAGTAAGGCAGAGTTGTGCAGTAAGGAAAAATTCTGTAGTAAGGCACGAGTTCTGTCGTAGGGAAGAGATATGTAGTAAGGCAGAGTTGTATAGTAAGGCATAGTTGTGTAGTAAGGAAGAGGTATGCAGTAAGGCAGAGTTGTGCAGTAAGAAAGAGTTATGTAGTAAGGCAGAGTTGTGTAGTAAGACAGAGTTGTGTAGTAAGATAGAGGTGTGCAGTGAGGCAGAGTTGTGCAGTAAGGCAGATTTCTGCAGTAAGGCAGAGTTGTGCAGTAAGGCAGAGTTGTAGTAAGGAAGAGTTGTGCAGTAAGGCAGAGTTCTGTAGTAAAAAAGAGGTCTGTTGTAAGGGAGAGTTGTACAGAGTCGTGTTGTAAGGCAGAGTTGTGTAGTAAGGCAGAGTTGTGTAGTAAGACAAAGTTCTGTAGTAAGACAGAGTTGTGCAGTAAGGCAGAGTTGTGTAGTAAGGCATAGTTGTGCAGTAAGGAAAAATTCTGTAGTAAGGCATGAGTTCTGTCGTAGGGAAGAGATATGTAGTAAGGCAGAGTTGTATAGTAAGGCATAGTTGTGTAGTAAGGAAGAGGTATGCAGTAAGGCAGAGTTGTGCAGTAAGACAGACTTATGTAGTAAGGAAGAGTTGTGCAGTAAGGCAGAGTTGTTCTGTAATAAGGCAGCGTTGTGTATTAAGGCAGAGTTCCGTAGTAAGGCAGAATTCTGTCTTAAGTAAAGAGTTCTGTAGTAAGGTAGAGTTCTGTTATAAGGAAGAGTTCTGTAGTAAGGCAGAGTTCTGTAGTAATAAAGACGTCTGTAGTAAGGGAGAGTTGTGCAGTAAGGCAGAGTTGTGTAGTAAGGCAGATTTCTGTAGTAAGGAAGAGGTCTGTAGTAAGGCAGAGTTCTGCAGTAAGGCAGAGTAATGTAGCAAAGAAAGGCAGAGTTCTGCAGTAAGGCAGAGTTCTGTAGTAAGAAAGAGGACTGTAGTAAGGCAGAGTTGTGTAGTAAGGCAGAGTTGTGTAGTAAGACAAAGTTCTGTAGTAAGACAGAGTTGTGCAGTAAGGCAGAGTTGTGTAGTAAGGCATAGTTGTGCAGTAAGGAAAAATTCTGTAGTAAGGCATGAGTTCTGTCGTAGGGAAGAGATATGTAGTAAGGCAGAGTTGTATAGTAAGGCATAGTTGTGTAGTAAGGAAGAGGTATGCAGTAAGGCAGAGTTGTGCAGTAAGACAGACTTATGTAGTAAGGAAGAGTTGTGCAGTAAGGCAGAGTTGTTCTGTAATAAGGCAGCGTTGTGTATTAAGGCAGAGTTCCGTAGTAAGGCAGAATTCTGTCTTAAGTAAAGAGTTCTGTAGTAAGGTAGAGTTCTGTTATAAGGAAGAGTTCTGTAGTAAGGCAGAGTTCTGTAGTAATAAAGACGTCTGTAGTAAGGGAGAGTTGTGCAGTAAGGCAGAGTTGTGTAGTAAGGCAGAGTTGTGTAGTAAGGCAGATTTCTGTAGTAAGGAAGAGGTCTGTAGTAAGGCAGAGTTCTGCAGTAAGGCAGAGTTATGTAGCAAAGAAAGGCAGAGTTCTGCAGTAAGGCAGAGTTCTGTAGTAAGAAAGAGGACTGTAGTAAGGCAGAGTTGTGTAGTAAGGCAGAGTTGTGTAGTAAGACAAAGTTCTGTAGTAAGACAGAGTTGTGCAGTAAGGCAGAGTTGTGTAGTAAGGCATAGTTGTGCAGTAAGGAAAAATTCTGTAGTAAGGCATGAGTTCTGTCGTAGGGAAGAGATATGTAGTAAGGCAGAGTTGTATAGTAAGGCATAGTTGTGTAGTAAGGAAGAGGTATGCAGTAAGGCAGAGTTGTGCAGTAAGACAGACTTATGTAGTTAGGAAGAGTTGTGCAGTAAGGCAGAGTTGTTCTGTAATAAGGCAGCGTTGTGTATTAAGGCAGAGTTCCGTAGTAAGGCAGAATTCTGTTTTAAGTAAAGAGTTCTGTAGTAAGGTAGAGTTCTGTTATAAGGAAGAGTTCTGTAGTAAGGCAGAGTTCTGTAGTAATAAAGATGTCTGTAGTAAGGGAGAGTTGTGCAGTAAGGCAGAGTTGTGTAGTAAGGCAGAGTTGTGTAGTAAGGCAGATTTCTGTAGTAAGGAAGAGGTCTGTAGTAAGGCAGAGTTCTGCAGTAAGGCAGAGTTATGTAGCAAAGAAAGGCAGAGTTCTGCAGTAAGGCAGAGTTCTGTAGTAAGAAAGAGGACTGTAGTAAGGCAGAGTTTAACAGTAAGGCAGAGTTCTGTAATAAGGCAGAGTTGTGTAGTAAAGAAGAGTTCTTTAGTAAGGTAGAGTTGTGTAGTAAGGAAGAGTTGTGTAGTAAGGCAGACTTGTGTAGTCAGGAATAGTTGTGTAGTAAGGCAGAGTTGTGCAGTAAGGCAGAGTTCTGTAGTAAGGCAGAGTTGTGAAGTAAGACAGAGTTCTGTAGTAAGACAGAGTTGTGCAGTAAGGCAGAGTTGTGTAGTAAGACAGAGTTATGCAGTAAGGAAGAGGTATGCAGTAAGGCAGAGTTGTGCATTAAGACAGAGTTATGTAGTAAGGAAGAGTTGTGCAGTAAGGCAGAGTTCTGTAGTAAAAAAGAGGTCTGTAGTAAGGGAGAGTTGTGCAGTAAGGCAGAGTTCTGAAGTAACGCAGAGTTCTGTAGTAAGGCAGAGTTCTGGAATAAGGCAGAGTTCTGTAGTAAAGCAGAGTTGTGTAGTAAGACAGAGTTGTGTAGTAAGGTAGAGTTCGGTAGTGAGGCGGAGTTCTGGAGTAAGGCAGAGTTGTGCAGTAAGGCAGAGTTATGTAGTAAGACAACGTTCTGCAGTAAGACAGATGTGCAGTAAGGCAGAGTTGTGTAGTAAGGCAGAGTTGTGCATTAAGGAAACGTTCTGTAGTTAGGCACGAGTTCTGTCGTAGGGAAGAGATATGTAGTAAGGCAGAGTTGTGTAATAAGGCAGAGTTGTGTAGTAAGGAAGAGGTATGCAGTAAGGCAGAGTTGTGCAGTAAGACAGAGTTATGTAGTAAGGAAGAGTTGTGCAGTAAGGCAGAGTTGTTCTGTAATAAGGCAGCATTGTGTAGTAAGGCAGAGTTGTGCAGTAAGGCAGAGTACTGTAGTAAGAAAGAGGTCTGTAGTAAGGGAGATTTGTGCAGTAAGGCAGAGTTGTGTAGTAAGGCAGAGTTGTGTAGTAAGGCAGAGTTGTGTAGTAAGGCAGAGTTGTGTAGTAAGGCAGAGTTCTGTAGTAAGGAAGAGGTCTGTAGTAAGGCAGAGTTCTACAGTAAGCCAGAGTTATGTAGCAAGGAAAAGGTCTGTAGTAAGGCAGAGTTCTGCAGTAAGGCAGAGTTATGTAGTAAGAAAGAGTACTGTAGTAAGGCAGAGTTGAACATTAAGGCAAATTTCTATAAAAAGGAAGGGGGCTGCAGTATTCAGTAATATGGAAGAGTTCTGTGGTAAGGAAGAGTTCTGTAGTAAGGAAGAGTTCTGTAGTAAGACAGAGTTCTGCAGTAAGGCAGAGTTATGTAGTAAGACAGAGTTCTGCAGTAAAGCAGAGTTATGTAGTATGAAAGAGGACTGTAGTAAGGCAGAGTGGAACAGTATTGCAAATTTCTATACAAAGGAAGGAGGCTGCAGAGTTCAGTAATATGGAAGAGTTCTGTAGTAAGGCAGAGTTCTGTAGTAAGAAAGAGGTCTGTAGTAAGGCAGAGTTCTATAGTAAGAAAGAGGGCTGTAGTAAGGCAGAGTTCTGTAATAAGGAATAGTTATGTAGTAAGGCAGAGTTCTGTTATAAGGAAGAGTTCTGTAGTAAGGCAATGTTGTGTAGTAACGCAAATTTGTGTAGTACCCTGTCTGTAGTAAGACTGAGTTTTGTCGTAAGGACCAGTTGTGTAGTAAGAAAAGGTTCTGTAGTAAGGCAGAGTTGTGTAGTAAGGTGTAGAAAGGCAGAGTTGTGTAGTAAGGCAGAGTTGTGTAGTAAGGCAGAGATGTGTAGTAAGGCAGAGTTGTGTAGTAAGGCAGAGTTGTGTAGTAAGGCAGAGTTCTGTAGTAAGGCAGAGTTGTGTAGTAAGGCAGAATTGTGTAGTAAGGCGGAGTTGTGTAGTAAGGCATAGTTGTGTAGTAAGGCAGAGTTCTGTAGTAAGGCAGAGTCCTGTAGTAAGGCAGAGTTGTGTAGTAAGGCAGAATTGTGTAGTAAGGCAGAATTGTGTAGTAAGGCAGAGTTCTGTAGTAAGGAAGAGGCCTGCCGTAAGTCAGAATTCTGTAGTAAGGAAGAGGCCTGCCGTAAGTCAGAAGCCTGTAGTAAGGAAGAGGCATGCCGCAAGTCAGAAGTCTGTAATAAGCAATAGTTTTGTAGTAAGGAAGAGTTATGTAGTAAGACAGATGTATGTACAAAGGAATAGTTCTGTAGTAAGACTTTTTGAAAACTGATTCCAGAGTAAGGAAAGAGTTCTATTGTGGGTAAGAATTACATTGTGAGAAAGAGTTGTTTAATGGAAGTGGAAACAATTCAGAAACATCTCTTTTGCCTATATATTTTATTTCCCATTTTACTTTACAATGCAAGAGCTTTTTAAGATATTACATTACAAGATTTATCACAACCGCTGATCAAATATTTATCTTGGATGAAAAAGTTTTATATTTCATTATCATGTGTAAATCAGACATTTGAACAAAATCTGATAAATATGTTGTTTTTTTTGTGCTTGGATTGCCAAGAAGTTTACTTAGAATCTTATTTTACAGACTTGGTATATGTGTGTAAAGAAGCGTGGTTGCCAGACCTGATATTCTTTGTCTTAGCTTGTACTTGGTCTACAGTGTAAATCTGATGGATGCAAGTCATTTTAAGGCATTTCCCTTACTTTCAATGAAACTGCTTTAAAATGTCAACACAGAACTTACATAAAACAAACAACCCCACTCCTAGGATACAAATTACCTCACCCCTGGGAAACAAATAACCCACCCGTAGGAACTAATTCTGCCTCTGGGAACAATCCGACCTCAAGGACCAACCCTGCCCCTGGGAACAATTCCGCTCCTGGGATACAAATAACCTCAACCCTTAGAAGTAACCCTGACCCTAGGAACAACCCCACCCCTAGGATCAACCATGCCCATGGGAACAATCCAGCTCCTGGGATACAAATAACCCCACCCGTAGAAGTAACTCTGCCCTTGGGAACAACCCCACCCTTAGGATCAACCATTTCCCTGGGAACAACCCCTTTTCTCGGATACAAATGGTCCTAGGAACAACCCTGACCCTGGAAATAACCCCAAAACCCTATCCCTGGGATAATAACAAACATGCCCCTGGAATAAAAACAACCATCAACTCTAGCAAAACAAGCCCAGCCATGCACCCGGGACCAATTCCACCTCTGGGATACAAACAACCCCTACCCCTGGGATACAAACAACCCCCACCCCTGGGATACAAACAACACCACCCCTGGGATACAAACAACCCCCATCCCTGGGATACAAACAAGCCCCACCCCTGGGATACAAACAAGCCCCACCCCTGGGATACAAACAAGCCCCACCCCTGGGATACAAACAAGCCCCACCCCTGGGATCAACCCTGCCCGTGGGATTGTTGTATAATGTAAGGTTTAAACTCTTGACATATTTTAATAGATTTACACATAATCTTCTTTAAATGACAAAAACAAATCAAAACTGTAAGGACAAAATATTGTGTGAGAAATACAATGTTATAATAAATAATATTTTTTTCAAGCACCTCAAACTCTTTTCATACAAATCTAGGCATTTTATTTCTTTTAATACAAGCAAAAGTTTGCAAGAGAAAACATGTAACAAGTTGCGAGTTATGTTTCTTCATCTTTCTTTTTTGTTCCCATATTCTGCATTAATTTGTTTTGCATTTATCATGAACAAGTGAAGAATGGACAGTGGAACCTACACTTAATAATTCCAAGAACAGTAAACTTCTATAAGCATATTTGCTTAAGTTCTAAAATGAATGACACTACCAGAACAGTAATTTTATAATCATCTGCTTACATTCTACACAGAATGACTCCAAGAACAGTAACTTTATAAGCATTTGCTTACACTCGACACTGAATGACTCCAAGAACAGTAACTCTGTAAAAAATTAAGTACTTTCTACACTTAATGACTCCAAGAACAGTAAATCTGTAAGACTTTAGTTACATTCTACACTGAAAGACTCGAAGAACAGTAACTCTGTAAGAATTTTGTTACATTCTACACTGCATGACTCCAGGAACAGTAACTCTGTAAGAATTTTGTTACATTCTACACTGAATGACTCCAGGAACAGTAACTCTGTAAGATTTTAGTTACATTCTACACTGAATGACTCCAAGAACAGTAACTTTATAAGCATTTGCTTACACTCGACACTGAATGACTCCAAGAACAGTAACTTTATAAGCATTTGCTTACACTCGACACTGAATGACTCCAAGAACAGTAACTCTGTAAAAAATTAAGTACTTTCTACACTTAATGACTCCAAGAACAGTAAATCTGTAAGACTTTAGTTACATTCTACACTGAAAGACTCGAAGAACAGTAACTCTGTAAGAATTTTGTTACATTCTACACTGCATGACTCCAGGAACAGTAACTCTGTAAGCATTTTGTTACATTCTACACTGAATGACTCCAGGAACAGTAACTCTGTAAGATTTTAGTTACATTCTACACTGAATGACTCCAAGAACAGTAACTTTATAAGCAGTTGCTTACATTCTACACTGAATGACTCCAAGAACAGTAACTCTGTAAGAATGTAGTAACACTCTACACTGAATGACTCCAAGAACAGTAACTCTGTAAGATTTTAGTTACATTCTACACTGAATGACTCCCAAGAACAGTAACTCTGTAAGAATTTAATTACATTCTACACTGAATGACTCCAAGAACAGTAACTCTGTAAGATTTTAGTTACATTTTACACTGAATGACTCCAAGAACAGTAACTCTGTAAGAATTTAGTTACATTCTACAACGAATGACTACAAGAACAGTAACTCTGTAAGACTTTAATTACATTCTACACTGAATGACTCCAAGAACAAAAACTTTATAAGCAGTTGCGTACATTCTACATTAAATCACGCCAAGAACAGTAACTCTGTAAGAATTTATTTACACTCTACACTGAATGACTTTCCAAAAACAGTAACTAGATAAGGTTACTTTGTTGACAATGTGACTTGCAAAAAGTTGGTCATAAAATCTGTTTAAAAAAAATAAGGCATGTAGTTGAGATCCAATACATATTTTTTTGTAAAAATCAGACAATAAACATGTGTGTGTCTTGTTGTTATCAGACAATAAACATGCGTGTGTCTTGTTGTTATTTTTACATAAAATTATGTTGTATAATCTAAAACTATGATCAGGGCATATGAGATCAGCTGTTTTATGGAAATGAAAAACTTATATACAAAAAGAAGCTTATTTGTGTGTGCCATTCCCAGAACCTGGTCACGCAACAGACATGTCATCAAAAGCCAGTGTCTATCCATCATACAGCAGATGGTATTTTCACACTTTTTAAGTCGTACACTTTGTAAACACTTTAAAGCGACACACTGGTAATCTTGATTTTTTTAAAACTGTGTCCCATTAGTTTTTCTGCATAACTTGCATGTATTCCATCATTAATATTAATTATGAGAATATAATAAAGCATATAGTGTTTGCATATTACTAATTGTTGATAAAATTGCACCAGTACTATATCTAAGCCTATGGCTGATAAAAAGAGAAAAAATGAAAACTCAGAATTAGATTTAATTGTATGCAAGCAGGTTTAAAGTCAAAATGATACTGGATTTAATAAATAGTGTGAAGGCATTGCTATTATGAACTAGATTTTTTTGTGCTTGTTCCGGTCACCAGGATATTGCACATCAATATCATGAAGATGACTTTAATCTCAAAACATTTATTCTCAGGTGTGCAATACCCACAGAGTCATCTAACCCGCCAAATAACGGCAAACATAGCCCTACAATTTTTTTTATCAAAACTTCATCCAGGTGTTCAGGTCATAAAATAATGTATATGTGCCAAATAAAAGATTTTTTTTTCATGTGTTTTTAAAATACCCGCAATTGTATATGCGTAAAATGAATAACGAGTTGGTAACTCTTAATTTGACACTCCAATTTTGGGGTTTGGTCTGGCTGGTTAAAGCTGTTTATACTGTGCCTATAGCGTTTGGATTCTCAAAATATGTAAGCAATATTTACACCTCGTCATCAGTAGGTTTAGAAATGGTGTACAGATGTTGTAAAGTTTGGCTGTTGTTGGCGGGATAGCTGCTTTAAGTATGTAATATTGCAAATGAATTGATAGAAGCTTTACTTATGATTTAATTTTTAGAAAGATGGTAAGACAGCATGCAAATTTTGTCAGTGTTTGTTTTTCTCTGTAAGATATCACATGTACGATAGGGCGAATACGCCAACATGCATTCAAGTAACAAAACTTGGTTTGTTTGGTACCAGGGCCTTTAAACAAACTAAATATGGAACAAGTCACTGTTTCCTTGTACAACAAACTAAACATGGAGCCAGTCACTGTTTCCTTGTACAACAAACTAAACATGGAGCCAGTCACTGTTTCCTTGCACAACAACCTAAACATGGAGCCAGTCACTGTTTCCTTGCACAACAACCTAAACATGGAGCCAGTCACTGTTTCCTTGTACAACAAACTAAACATGGAGCCAGTCACTGTTTCCTTGTACAACAAACTAAACATGGAGCCAGTCACTGTTTCCTTGTACAACAAACTAAACATGGAGCCAGTCACTGTTTCCTTGCACAACAACCTAAACATGGAGCCAGTCACTGTTTCCTTGCACAACAACCTAAACATGGAGCCAGTCACTGTTTCCTTGCACAACAACCTAAACATGGAGCCAGTCACTGTTTCCTTGCACAACAACCTAAACATGGAGCCAGTCACTGTTTTCTTGCACAACAACCTAAACATGGAGCCAGTCACTGTTTTCTTGTACAACAAACTAAACATGGAGCCAGTCACTGTTTCCTTGTACAACAAACTAAACATGGAGCCAGTCACTGTTTCCTTGCACAACAACCTAAATGTGGAACAAGTCACTGTTTTCTTGTACAACAAACTAAATGTGGAACAAGTCACTGTTTTCTTGTACAACAAACTAAACATGGAGCCAGTCACTGTTTTCTTGTACAAACTTTTGATAAAAACACTGCATAAAGCACCACCATTTATAAAAAAAAAAATAGGCAATAACAGAAACACGAAGCCTTGTCCAATGGAATAGTCGAAGTTATATAACTAAAACAATCACACCCTCAGCGAAGAAGGTTAAATGGCAGCACAGTTGACATATCATAGGTTATATATATTAACTTATTCGGAAAAATTAATTGCAATTTCCAGGGTAAACATTTTACTGCGATAAATACCATGGTCTGATGTTATACTGTGGTAAATATCCTGGTATGATGTTATACTGCAGTAAATATCATGGTCTGATGTTATACTGTGGTAAATATCATGGTCTGATGTTATACTATGGTAAATACCATGGTCTGATGTTATACTATTACTAAGGTAAATATCATGGTCTGATGTTATACTTGCAATATGATATGAAAAACAATGCTACACCTTCAGAAATTTATATCTAGAATACTCCGCACCAAAATTTGAATAAAGCCAGGTTTTTAACACAACCATCAACATTATAAAAAGAAGTCATTTATATATATTTTACCTTTTCATATACTATGTTGTGCATGCCTTAAGAAATAGAGAACCTAGTAGGTGAACACAACACATATGAAGCACTCATATTCTAGATACAAATAAGTTTGCAAAATAAGAAAATATGTTTTCAAGTCAGGATATCTGGAGTGTGACAGATGTTGGGAGGCAGGGTCCACAAATGTTGGGATGAAGGGGACCACAAGTGTAGAGACACAGGGAACCACATATGTTCGTACACAGGGGATCACAGATGTAGGGATGAAGGGGACCACAGATGTTGGGACACAGAGTATCACAGATTGTGGGACTCAGGGGACCACACATGTAGAGATACAGGGAACCACATATGTTGGGACACAGGGGATCACATACGTTGGGGCCCAGGGCACCACAGAAGTTGGAGCTCAGGGAACCACATATGTTGGTACTCAGGAGACCACATATATTGGGACTCGGGGGACCACAGATGGAACCATAGATGTTGGGACTCTGGGAACCACGGATGATGGGTTTTAGGGGACCACAGATGTAGGAGTTCAGGGGACCACAGATGTAGGAGATCAGGGGACCACAGTTGTAGGAGCTCAGGCGACGAAAAGTAGGAGCTCAGAGAATCACATAAGTAGGAGCTCAGGGAACCACAGATGTAAGACCTCAGGGAACCACAGATATTGGGACTCAGGGGACCACATATGTTGGAGTTCAGGGGTCCCTAGACATTGGGACTCAGGGGACTACAAATACTGTGACTCTGGGGACCACAGATGTTGGGGCTCAGGGGACCACATGTGTTGGGACTCAGGGGACTACAGATGTTGGGGTTCATGGGACCACAGATATTGGGAATCCAGAGACTGCAAACACTGTGACTCAGGGGAGCACATATATTGTGACTCAGGGGAGCACATATGTTGGGGCTCAGGGAACGCCATGTTGGGGCTCGGGAAAGCAGAATTGTTGGGACTTGAATTAAACTGGGTCTTACAGCACACCAATTAAAGAAAGGTTATAAGGTGCCAAACATGAATGAATGTGCCAGGCTCATCCTCCATTAAATTGAGGTAAAATATGGAGAATGGGCCTAGAACCTTCTAACCTGCAGAAAGTTGCTGCACATTCATTAATAGACACTACAGATGTTGGTGCTCAGGGGAGCAATGCTGTTGGGATGCAGGGAACCACAGATGTTGGGATGCAGGGAACCACAGAGGTTGCGATTCAGGGAACCACATATGTTGGGGGTCAGGGGATCTACATATGACATCATAGAAGTACCAGTATAGTGTATAACGAATAAATGAAACAAATAAAAGTCATCATACTTTTGGGCATGTGAGCAAGGCAGTCTTAAAGAATTTATGTGGTGTTAAAAAAAGGCTTTATCTATTTAAAACTGCTTGTAAATATATAGGCAAGTAAAAATACATGTTTGTTGCTACTTAGATGCATTAGGCCAGTATTGTGTTATTAATTGTTTTACTGATATTTTCAGCAAAAATGTAGGGTAGGATGAAGGTTAAAAAAAAAGGAGGAAAAAAATATTGTCAAGGTAAATAGATTAGGAAAATGTAGTCCTATTGGTAAGTATGGAATTCAGTTTTTTTATGTTGGAAGCAATCATTTTTTGGAAACACAACATTTATTTTTGCCAATTTTTAGGTATAAATTATACTTAAGTGGGAGACGTGCAGGTTTGGAGGATGTGTTGGTGGGGTGCGGCCGGTGGAGGGTGAGAGGGGCAGGGGCAGGGAAGTACCCTCTAGCTTACCATTCATACTTGGGAATAAACTGATAATCTTGAAAACATAATTTACCCATAATGCCTCAGATATCATATGTGAACATAAAATGCACAAATATTCCATCCTAATGTAAAAACAAGAGCACCGCCTGCGGGTGCCTGACGCTCGTCTGTTCGTGGACCTTAACCAAAATTCTAAGTTCAGAAAGGAGCATAACTGTTGCAAAATGCATAAAAGAGTTATGAAAATTGATTTGCTGGGTGATGTTATGATGTAGAGCAACTATGCAAAGTGTCAAAGCTGTAGCTTTAATGCTAGGAGAAAAAAAAGTGGACATTAACGCAAAACGTGAGCAAAATTCCAAGTTCAAAAAGGGGCATAACTTTTGCAAATGCACAATAGAGTTATGAAACTTGATTTGCTGTGTGATGTTATGATGTAGAACAACTATGCAAAGTTTCAAAGCTGTAACTGTAATAGTTACTGAAAAAATTGAACCTTAACGCAAAACCTAACCAAAATTCTAAGTTCAAAAAGGGGCATAACTTTTGCAAAATGCACAACAGAGTTATGAAGCTTAATTTGCTTGTGATGTTAGGATGTAGAAAAACTATGCAAAGTTTCAAAGCTGTAGCTGTAATAGTTGCTGAAAAAAGTGGACCTTAATGCAAAACCTAACCAAAATTCTAAATTTAAAAAGGGGCATAACTTTTGCAAAATGCAAAACAGAATTATGAAACTTGATTTGCTATATGATGTTATGATGTAGAACAACTAAGCAAAGTTTCAAAGCTGTAGCTATAAGAGTTACTGAAAAAAGTGTACCTCAACGCAAAACTTAATCGAAATTCTAAGTTCAAAAAGGGGGGCATAACTTTTGCGAAATGCACAACAGAGTTATGAAACTTGATTTGCTGTATTATGATGTAGAACAAATATGCAAAGTTCTAAGCTGTAGCTGTAAGAGTTACTGAAAAAAGTGTACCTTAACTCAAAACTTAACCAAGATTCGCGCAGACGACAACGACGCAGACGCCGATCAAGTCATGACAATAACTCATCTCATTTTTTCAAAAACAGACAAGCTAACAATAAATAAATATGCTTCTGAAGCAGACGACAGTTAACATTCACAAAATACTAATTTATACACATACTTTTCTATTTATATATCTTTTATGCACAGAAATATGGAATAAATCCTATAAAACATTCAAATATAATGACTGTACAAGTTGCATTATATGCCAGCAATATATGAGGATGAAGATGTAGTCAGTGATTTAATGTGAACAGAATTTCTGCTTTGGAACTCTGATAGGGCACAAAGGTTTACATACTCCAGAAATCACAGTCCCACAGTAAAACATGTTATCCAGTTTTTCCCCCTTTTGTTTTGTAAGACTTTGTATAAGTACCCCTTCTATATAAATTTTACAAACAGAGCAAAAGTATTAAATTGAAATCTCAACAGCGTAAGCAAATCATGCTAATGTCTTGTATCAGCGAAGCATACCTTAAACAGTAGTATATAATGATGAATATGGGACAAAAATAATGGCACTTGAACATACTGTAGAGACGATCAAATTATTGTTAAAATGGACATGAAATCAAAGTTTTGTACTTTGCACTAAAGATCAAATGAATAATGGACATAATATGCACATATAAAAGCAGTTTTGTAATAGAAACATAAGTTACCCAGATGTAGGTACCCTCTTCTGTAAAAAAATTATAAAAAAATCACAACCTTGATATGCCATTAAAACCCCAAAATAATAAGAAATTAACACAGCGCCTTCTGTAATGAAAATAATCTATTAATCTATTTGACCTCTCGTCAAAACATTTATTTTAACATTTTCACCCTCTGCTTGTTCCGGTCACCAGGATATTGCACATCAGTTGATGTCAGCATGTACATTATTTCTTGAATCACTAGTTATAAGCATTTTTAATTCCAAAGAATTTGTGTACCAGCCTAATGTTTAAACAACTACCACCATACCATAAGCAGAGACACTTTGACTTGCCAAAATTAATGTTAAAACTTGTGCATAATTACTACCAATATTCCATAAGCAGAGACACTTTGACTTGCCAAATGTTAAAACTTATGCATAATTACTACCAATATTCCATAAGTAGAGACCCAGAGACTTCCCAAATGTTAAAACTTATGCATAATTACTACCAATATTCCATAAGTAGAGACCCAGAGACTTCCCAAATGTTAAAACTTATGCATAATTACTACCAATATTCCATAAGTAGAGATCCAGAGACTTGCCAAATGTTAAAACTTATGCATAATTACTACCAATATTCCATAAGCAGAGACACTTTGACTTGCCAAATGTTAAAACTTATGCATAATTACTACCAATATTCCATAAGTAGAGATCCAGAGACTTGCCAAATGTTAAAACTTATGCATAATTACTACCAATATTCCATAAGCAGAGACACTTTGACTTGCCAAATGTTAAAACTTATGCATAATTACTACCAATATTCCATAAGTAGAGACCCAGAGACTTGCCAAATGTTAAAACTTATGCATAATTACTACCAATATTCCATAAGTAGAGATCCAGAGACTTTCCAAATGTTAAAAATTATGCATAATTACTACCAATATTCCATAAGTAGAGACCCACAGACTTGCCAAATGTTAAAACGTATGCATAATTACTTCCAATATTCTATAAGCGACCCAGAGATCTGACAAAAAAAACACCCCCAAAGTATCCTGCTTCTATAGGGTACCATCCAAAGTACCCTCCCTCGTTAAGTATGTCAGAGAACCCTACCTACCCTCTGGTAGAGTACCCTGTAGGACATAGACCCATTCAGCCACATTATTTGTCCTATCTACCCTATAGAGCCAGGGTACTCTGGTATGGTACCCTGTACGACATAGACCATTCAGCCACACTGACCTGAATACCCTATAGAGCCAGGGTACTCTGGTATGGTACCCTGTACGACTTAGACCATTCAGCCACACTGACCTAACTACCCTATAGAGCCAGGGTACTCTTGTATGGTACCCTGTACGACATAGACCCATTCAGCCACACTACTTTGTACAAAAGAGACCAATTCCTGCAAATGATAACAACTGTATGCATATTGAAGTATATTGATGCATATCGAATTGGAATTGGTGATCAGATAAACAAAAACAGTACAGGTAGCTTGTTTTCAATATTTCTCATGACATACAAGGTCGACTTTTTGTGTTACCACAGGTCCCATTACATTCAAGGTTGACTATTTGTGTCTCTGCAGGTCTTCCATATTGTGAAGTGCTACAACAGATTTATTATTTATCACATGAGAAGCTCCAGGGTCATGAGAACTCAGCGGCATACCGCCGCATACTCCAATACTCATGTGAGTAACATGGAATTTGAAAATGGAAAAAATAAAATCTTAAAAGTTGAAATGTGCATTAAAAATTGAAGTGTAAATGGGATATCTGGTGATGAACTGTATGACAAATTAGGCATTAAATATGATTGTTTTAAGACTAGATTTATTGTTTATCTCACTGTTTTCACAATTTATATGCATTCTTGCAGTTTTAAAGTGTACCAGATTGTGCCAAAAAAACTGTCCTTTATTCAAAATTTTCCCGGGCCTCCATACCTACCTTAACCCTTGAGTATCTCAGTTTTGGGCTGCCCCTGGAACTGTTATATTATAAACAATTTCCAACCTTAGCATGTTTCTTTTTTAAAACAGATTTTAAAGAAAATCAAAAAGATTTTTGAAAAAGATCATAACCTCTTAAGAGGTTTGTAGATTGGCTGCACTGCCCTGAGATGGACACATGTATCAAGCATCTGTCATAGAGGACTGTAGGTTGGCTGCACTGCCCTGAGATGGACACATGTATCAAGCATCTGTCATAGAGGACTGTAGGTTGGCTGCACTGCCATGAGATGGACACATGTATCAAGCATCTGTCATAGAGGACTGTAGGTTGGCTGCACTGCCCTGAGATGGACACATGTATCAAGCATCTGTCATAGAGGACTGTAGGTTGGCTGCACTGCCATGAGATGGACACATGCATCAAGCATCTGTCATAGAGGACTGTAGGTTGGCTGCACTGCCCTGAGATGGACACATGTATCAAGCATCTGTCATAGAGGACTGTAGGTTGGCTGCACTGCCATGAGATGGACACATGTATCAAGCATCTGTCATAGAGGACTGTAGGTTGGCTGCACTGCCCTGAGATGGACACATGTATCAAGCATCTGTCATAGAGGACTGTAGATTGGCTGCACTGCCATGAGATGGACACATGTATCAATCATCTGTCATAGAGGACTGTAGGTTGGCTGCACTGCCATGAGATGGACACATGTATCAAGCATCTGTCATAGAGGACTGTAGGTTGGCTGCACTGCCATGAGATGGACACATGTATCAAGCATCTGTCATAGAGGACTGTAGGTTGGCTGCACTGCCATGAGATGGACACATGTATCAAGCATCTGTCATAGAGGACTGTAGGTTGGCTGCACTGCCATGAGATGGACACATGTATCAAGCATCTGTCATAGAGGACTGTAGGTTGGCTGCACTGCCATGAGATGGACACATGTATCAAGCATCTGTCATAGAGGACTGTAGGTTGGCTGCACTGCCCTGAGATGGACACATGTATCAAGCATCTGTCATAGAGGACTGTAGGTTGGCTGCACTGCCCTGAGATGGACACATGTATCAAGCATCTGTCATAGAGGACTGTAGATTGGCTGCACTGCCATGAGATGGACACATGTATCAATCATCTGTCATAGAGGACTGTAGGTTGGCTGCACTGCCCTGAGATGGACACATGTATCAAGCATCTATCATTACAATTCCATACAATCTTAATACCACCATTTGGAAAAATCTCATAGTAATTTATCACAGAATTAAACTTAAAGTAAGAGAACTGGAATTGAATGTTGTTTAACTGCTCAACACACTATAGGTTATTTTGAGCTGTCCCAGAGAAAGTGAAAGGATACATAGGAAAGGAACCTGCCCTAAATTTACTAACAAATAGATTCATATGGTTCTTTAACATGCTCGAAGGTTATAGACTCCGATACACAGGACTGCTCGGTTTACATCCCCATCCAACAAACGAGGCTAAGGGCAAGTGTCTTGCCCAAGAACACCAAAGAAATTCAGTGGTGTCTGTGAGGCTTGAACACTGGGACACGCCAGCTCGGTGAGGCTTGAACACTGGGACACGCCAGCCCCAAAAGTAAAAGAACATCATAGAATGTTTGGGAGGTGACAAGATAGAAGCTGATTTATCCAATAACCGCATTTTGATTTCCAGATAACGCTTTTCTTATCTCAAAAGCTGAATAGCTTTTAAGGAAAGGGGATGTAATTTAAGGATGTACTTACTGAACTGGGTCATACAACTTTCAACTATAGAGGTGCCTAAATGATAGATATGCATACTGAAAGTTTGAAATCTAACTGGACGGAAAATGAGGCACAAGTTAATGCATGCATTTTGTTCATGTTATATATACAACTGAATAGTATTATGACAGTTTTATTTGTACACTATTTTGATCGACATACATAATCATTCTGAATCGCCTCCAGACCCTCCTGTAAACTTACACGATCTTGGTCAGGTCTGAATATAACAATGGTAAAATAGTGGTTACTGCTTTAAATTGTTGAATTGAATTGAATTGGGTTTTAAGGTGCACCAACACATGAAAGGTTATATGGCGCCTAACAGGAATTAACATGCCAGGCTCATCCTCCATTTACATCAAGATAAAATATGGAGAATAGTCTAGAACCTTCTAACCTGCAGAACTGCAGAGTTGCTGCACATTCTATAGTAGACACTCCATTTACGATACAGCCATGTTTGATGGAAGTACAGACCTGGGTTTTTATTGATATAACAGTGAACTGAAATAAAGTTGTATATATATAGATAAAACCATTTTTCTTCCTTTTTATATTAAAAATCAAATAATTGATTATATCCCCCCCCCCCACCCCCACCCATAACCCACCCCACTACACCTCCCCAACCCTTTCCTTTGTATCCCACAGTTACCCAACATTACTTTACACGATATACATGCTCCGTTATCTTGAGATTATTATCCTCCGTTTAATCCTTGAGAAATAAAAGCTTACTCAGAAAACAAAGAACATCTATTTATAACTTACATAAAATATCTACAGTATGAAATGCAATGATTGACTAGAATTTACGATTGCAGAAAAATAAGCCCCGAAATGAGTATATAACTGTAACAGTGCTACTGCCTACATATCTGTAATGAAAATGTATATAATGGATCCCGAAGGTAAAATAACACTTCCTAAAACAAAAAGTTACCCTTTATTTACAAGGAATTAAATTTTGCAAAGTAATATGTGAAATACTTAAAGATTGCCATGTATGCCTTTAATGATCTCCATACATTCGATTTAGGCAAAATTATTTTATCCCATTTTTAATAATGATTCATCACTTAGTCTATCCTTGTCAAAAGACACGGACATAAAAACGAGAACTTGCCAGAATCCACGTGAATTTTCGAAAATAACACTAGATGGTCAAGGCCAACTTACCAAGGCCACCATATTATTGAGCTCGAAGTTGTACCAGACAACCAGACACGACATTTAGTTTGACAAAAAGTAAATCATAAACAAGCGTCAAGTTGATGAGAGGAATACGCTGACCTGACCTGTTTACAGACCTTTTTACGATTTTGATATTTCATCTGGAGCAAAAAATAATAATATTTGAAAAAGCTTTTAGGGTCAGAGAATTGAATTGAAGTTTTACGGCACGCTAACACAAAAAAGATTATTTGGCTCCAACAGGAATGGATATTCCAGACCCATTCTCCATTTACATCTAGATAAAAAACATGCAGAATGGGCCTAGAATTGTTTCACCTTCAAAATTGCAAAGTTGCTGCAAATTCTATTATAAACACTACATTTTGTTCGCTGGAGCTTCTGCCACCAGTGGAGTAGCATCTGCCATCAGTGAAGTAGCAGCTGCCACCATTGAAGTAGCACCTGGAACAATACAGGGATCATGATGAAGACCATTAATGAACAAGGCAAAAATGACAAAATGAACCATTACGTGGTCCGAGTATTAACTTTCATACCCCATCCGACCCCTTCTCCAAGAAGCGAAAACGGGGTTTATGAAATAAAACCTTGATTTCGGCTTTAAAAGATGTCATATTGTAAAATTAAAACATTTAATAGGTAATTGTAAATAGGTTATAGCGTTTTTTCATTAAAAAATGTTTTTAAATGTGTTTTATTGTCAAAGTATTCGTTATAAAATCCTGCTAATATAAGCTTTCCCATCGCTTAATGGAATTAAGGCGGGACCACGTAATGATGAATTCTGGGGGATTTTAACCCTCTGCATGGATAAGCAGTAGCCCTATTCTTGCTCAGAACCCACATGGAGCAATGAAAGCTTAGATTAACACTGATTTGGTTTCTGAGTTTCATATAAATTCTGGCAAGCCCTGTTTTATGTAATGAAATCCATATATTTAGGAAAACTGGCAAATAAATAAAAGATGAGAAGTCGAGAGAATTTTAGCCTCCATAATATCCTTGTACATAAATCAAGACATCTTTTATGTTCACTCGCCCATTCAACTCCTGAAGAGTTAAATCACAATATATTTGATTTAGCACATAATTATACATTTGCATATCTATTAGCAAATAACAAGCTTACAATTAATTATGCTCTAAGCATTACAAAAATAAAGAATAACTAGAAATGTGTCCATAGGACACAGATGCCCCCACTGAAAACAAACTGAAAAAAATGTATATTTTGAAAAAAAATGGTGGGCAACTCCAATAAGACAAGGTTGATTTTGACGCAGATATGCACATCTTGACATCATAATTAAGCACCCTTTAAAGTTTCGAAACAATCGGTTGAAAACCGTGAGAGGAAATAAACCACACAAACTTTTCAGGACAGACGGACACTCGGATAGACAGGACGGACATGGCTAACCCTATATGCCCCCCACCATTTGGTGGTGGGGGGCATAAAAACACAGTCACCATACATACACGTTTACTACATATAAAAGCTTTGAGCTTTGTAGGAATATATATTAAATCAAGTATTATATACAAGATATTCGAAAAAACAACAATATGTATGTGTTTCTAGGAAACGACGTAACATTCAAATCACAATGTGCTTTTTCATTGGATGGCAAAAAGTCACATGCCTTTTGTTGTTTGGCAATACATCAATAAATATAAATTCAAAGAAACATTAATTACAAAGAATAAAAATAAAGAATGTTTTCACTGGAAAATATTAACTATCGTAATACAGGTCTGACAAAGGAATAATAAAGGAGCAAACATAATGTCATAATTGTCACTAATGTATCAATTCAACATTAATTTTCATAAATTCGAGTATTAAATAAAAGTAAATGATCTCTTGTCAATTTGAATGTTGACTTATAATCACTACATACATCTAAATACAAGACACAGATACAAAATATTTCTAAATATACTTTTTTTAAGTCCTTAGACTTTTGAAACACGCAACCTATCTTTCATAAGTCTAAACTGAAGTGTATGCACTCAGCACAACCAAAACAAAAAAAGGATATCTGAGAACTTTTCAGTAGCCATTTTGTTTGTCAGCATTTCCAAAGTCTACAGTAAATAAAACTTGTAGCAGTTCATATGTACATAAACCAACAAACAAACAAACCACTTCATCTAGTTCAGTAGTTTCTTAAACAATGCCGTGCATCATTCAATATTTCGGCTACAGAAATATAACACTTTTTAAATATCTCAGAATATCCCAAAGCATGAATTAAACTATTTCTTATAGCTTATTACACACTAGACTCTTAACATCCTTGACAATGTTTTCGTGTCTCGAGTTACTATATCCAGTGATCAACATGTATGTCAAAAGTTTAGCATATATTTCAAATTAACTATTCACACGATTTAACAAACACATAACTATGACACTTTAACAATCACCGGTACAATTTATAAGTCAGTTAGACTGTCAACAATAAAGAAAACATTTAAAAAATATAGTTAGTTTTTAAATCTTTTATTATGGAAATTAACTTTACATTTAGTTAATTTCGCATATTTAACTGTGCCATTTTTCTGTCAAAGTTCCCACCATTTTCTACATCCAGCATTAGCCCACCACAGTCTTCGACCTCGTCTGCTGCAAAACTCGTGTAATGGTCAATAGAAGGCATGAACACATGCTGGGGATTGGCCGGTTTACGTTTACGTTGTCTTATCAAGTTAGGGTCCGACATTTGATTTGATATAGGTGAGTTTTTATTTTCATTCCCATCAACAAAATCCATGCCACCATCTTGGATCATTTCATCATGTCCGTTTTGTTTAGGGGCCCCATGTTGATTTGGGATTTGGTGAATGGTGCTCGATGGATTCATATTCAGATCACTGCGCACACCACCAACTCCAACAAGATTTCCGTCATTTCGATTCATCATCATACTGTTTTGGTTTTGCAGACGTAAATCCTGCTTATCACTATAGGCTGAATCTGGGCGCCGCATCTGTATGTCGCTGCACATGTTCATTTGAACACTACCGCGACTATGAACTCTCAAGTCATTACCGTTACTGTTCACATCCGATATATTCATATTGTCGTCAATAGCCATTTCATTATTTTGCCTCAACTGAAGTTCATTTGGTGCATTCACTGATATGTCATTATTTCGATTCACTCTCAAGTCTGTACCACCACCTAACATATCTAATTCCTGGCGTCGGACTTTGTCAGTCTCCAGGTGCAAACCTCGGTCATGCTCATTTTCTGCTCTAACATTATTATGTTCTGTCATGTCCATTTCAGTCCTTCCACCATTAACACGATTTTCGTTACTGCTGTTCAACATTTCGTTGCGATGACTTATTAGACTGTTTCGTCCGTTCATCACCTCATTTCTTTCTAAAGGACTCATCATCATGCGCCCGTTCCCGATATTCATGTCCATACCATTCCTCTGCTGACTCAGATTGGCCATTTCGTTGCCTGGATTCACGAGTAAACCGTTTCTCCGGTTCACACGCATATCATTTCCTTGATTCATGTGCATGCCGCTTGCCCCGGCACCGCCTCGATTCATGATCACATCTCCATTTTCTGAATTGATTCTCATGTTGGGCATGTTTTGCTCTACCCTCATGCCATTCCCTCTAACGTCTCTATTATCCATCTGTATGTTGATATCATCTGCTGACCCATCTCTTGGTGTGTTGTATTCTGTCCCATTCGGACTGTTCATATTTATGTCATTTCTACTATGTGCTCTAAGGTCGTCATGCCGACTCGAGTTAAAATTCTCCATATCATTCACACCCATGCTACTGTAACTTCTATTGTTTTGGTATCTGTCTCTGTTGTTTATTCCCACATCTCCTCTAGAGTTAAAGAAAGCATTTCTTTCATTCATTTCATGTATCATGTTTCTGTTGTCGAATGAAGATATCCCATTGCCACGGATACCGTCACGTCTGTTCATCGTGAACATCTGATCTTGAAATCGGGAACGAAACTCTTGAAAGTTTTCAGCCATTCTTTGAAATTTATCACCAGAAGGGTCAAATAATTTACTTTCAAGGTCTTTAAAGTCAAACGACCTCATGGAGTCGTGAAACCTACTGGGGGAGAACGGCTCGAATGATCGGCCCGTGAATCTATTCACATCTCGTATGTGGTTTTGTAGCCCAAATCTCTGATCTAGAAGATTGTCAATTTTGTTTTGATCTCTCTCTGGCAATCTATCCGACAGACTACGCTGGAAAAACTTCGCATCATGTGGCATGTCATTGTTCATGCCAATCTTGCTGGAGTCTGAAAAACAAGTTAAAAATTAACATTGATAATCACAAGAGCTGTCGAACAACAGCGCAGCTCGACTATTTGCTTTTTCAGAGAACAACAAATTATACACCTGACATGCCATCAGGAAATGAGGCATCTCTAGTCATATACAAATTCTTTGAAGAAATAGCAGAGGTACACCCATGCAGTCGTTTACCAAAGTTCCTGTGTAATCAAGCTCAAATTGCCTTATTTTGACATAAAGCAATCTCTTAAT
Organism: Cyrtodaria siliqua; assembly: GCA_037043455.1. Classification (NCBI taxonomy): domain Eukaryota; kingdom Metazoa; phylum Mollusca; class Bivalvia; order Adapedonta; family Hiatellidae; genus Cyrtodaria; species Cyrtodaria siliqua. The sequence goes on along the minus strand of JAWPHD010005695.1, from coordinate 61,028 downwards.
GTATTTATGAATTTTGTTCATTATTGATCTCCTTTTGAGCTCCTATTAAAATAATATATGACAATTTGGTGACAATTTACTAATTTACAAGCTGACATTGTCTTTAAAGGACATAATCAAGGACAATGAAGGCTTGTTTTATAATGCAAATGTTGATTCTGCTCAGTGTCCAACTTGTACACATCTTATTGAAACAAGCCTTCAAATAAACTTGGTGAAAATCAATAGCCGTTTACCGATGTTCTTATGTAATCAAACTGAAATACATTTATATAATTGATAATTCAAGGGCCATAAGTCTGTTGAATTTAGTCAGATATAATTAGTTTTGCGATCTTGCACAAGCTTTGATAAATATACAAAACTTGACAAAGTTAAGTAAAGGCTGTATGAAAGATGAAGCCCTCAAGGGCCATAACTCTTTTGCTTCTTTGGCCAGTAGAGCTATTAATAGCCATCAGCAGAACAGCAGACTACCCTGACTGAAGGTTGATCTGAAATTATGTGCTTGATTTTTAGCATAAGAAGCTTTAATACTATAGGTTATTGAATTTGTATGGCTAAATATTACTTGGCACGAGCCTGCGAGTCGTCTTGCGCTAAAACAACGAGTTCCAAGTAATATTTAGCCATACAAATTCAATAACCTTTTTATTGTATACTTTCATATTGTTTTCGATCAATGTTAATTGTATGACTATTACTTTTCATTGTATTTGTGTTATTTTTATAGCTTTTGATGGAATTCCTATCTTGTCATTCAGTTTCATTTTGTGTGGATGATTATTTTGCGCGAAAACGACGTCGACGTTGGATGACGTCATTAAAAATATCAAGCGATTTTCTAAAGTTTGTTTACCATTCGATAGCGTTAAAAAAAACAATGGGTGAGTGACCATTTCAATTATTTCATCAATTTCTGCCACAAAAGGTGGAAAAAAACAACACTTATTTTTTTGTTGACACAATAGGAAGGATTCCAGGGGCGTAGCCAGCGATACGCACTTATGCACGTGCGTAACATCGATTTGAAAAGTGAAAAAATAATTATGGCCAAAAATGGCATAAAAATCGAAGGCAAACTTAACTCCTGACATATGTTTTTTCATTTTTAAAGAAATTATTTTACACTAGAAGGCCGCCAAAATGTGACCAAAAAACCCACCAGAGGCTGCCAAAGGATGTCTATATTTTAAAATTGTCTAGGGGGAGGCCCTACCCCCCAAGTAGGCCCCCATAACCCCCCGAGAAGTAGGGGGTGACCCACACCCGCACCTACCCCTACCTCGGCGCTAGGCGCCAAGGGTAATGCCTTCGACATTAAGGGTGCGTACTTAAGATTTTAGCCTGGCTACGCCTCTGGATTCCGTTATTTTATTTGAAAGTAGTTCCTTATTTCTATTTCGTGACTCTTAGCAAGCGCGAGAAAAAGTTCCGGTGCAATATCAATGTGTGCAATATCGTAGAATATTGCACACTTAGCTCAATGCATACTAAACGGGACATTATGAAAGTATACAATTAAATAAAATACATGATGTTTGACCTCGAAATTTGATGGGATTTTAGTATTTAATACATCGCATTTTTAAAAACAAGAGGCCCAAGAGGGCCTGTGGACGCTCTACTGGCTAATATGGCTCTTATAACATCAATGAAGTGAGTGACTATCGTCTTAAAGAGGCAGAATATAGCATTTTTAACTAAATCAAGAGCCATAACTCCGCCGTTACTGGTCCGATCTGGCTGGTTTTCGAACTTGGCCAGTAGAGATAATAAAAAAAAACTTAAAAAAACAACAACACTTTACCGAGCTGTTATTGACATTAACAATCTGGTAGTTTGGTAAAGATCGAATGAAAAAAAATATGGCGTCTAGAGTGTACACAAGGTTTTTCAAGTATTTGACCTAGTGACCTAGTTTTTGACCCTGTGTGACCCATTTTCGAACTTTAGCAAGCTATAATTGAGACAAATATTATGACAAAATTGCATCAAGATCGGGTCAAAAATATGGCCTCTAGAGTGTACACATGGTTTTTCCAAAGTTTGACTTAGTGACCTAGTTTTTAACTTCATGTGACCCATTTTTGAACTTGAGCAAGATATAATTAAGACAAACATTTTGACAAAGTTTCATCAAGATTGGGTCAGAAATATGGCTTCTAGAGTGTACACAAGGTTTTTCAAGTATTTGACCTTGTGACCTACTTTTTAACCCCATGTGAACCATTTTCAAACTTGACCAAAATATAATTAAGACAAACATTCTGACAAAGTTGCATCAAGCTCGGGTCAAAAATATGGCCTCTAGAGTGTACACCAGGTTTTTCCAATATTTGACCTAGTGACCTAGTTTTTAACTTCATGTGACCCATTTCCGAACTTGATCAAGATATAATTAAGATAAACAATTTGACAAAGTTTCATCAAGATTGGGTAACAAATATGACCTCTAGAGTGTACACAAGTTTTTTCAAGTATTTGACCTAGTGACCTAGTTTTGGGCCCCACATCACCCATTTTTGAACTTGACCGAGATTTCATTGTGACAAACATTCTGACAAAGTTTCATGATGATTGCATCAGAAATGTGGCCTCTAGAATGTACACAAGAAAAGTTAACGGACGACGGATGACGGAAGACGGACAACACACCATCCCATAAGCTCTGCTGGCCCTTGGCCAGTAGAGCTAAAAACAAGAGGGCCATAATGGCCCTGAATCGCTCACCTGAGTTCAGTGCAGGTATTGTGCTAAGGTTAGCTAGGAATTGTAACCCAAGAGGATTATCGGCAATGTTGGTATTATTCAATCAATTTTCCATTATAATCGATCAAGGGCAGGTTTTAAGGGCTGGTCATGATCAGGTCAAAATTGTGGCCTCTGGAGTGCCCACAAGCAAATTCCAATATTGACCTAGTGACATAGTTTTTTGATCCCATGTGACCCTATTCGAAACTTGATCAAGATATAATTCAGATAAACAATCTAAGAAAGTTTCATCAAGATCTGGTCAAAAATATGGCGTCTAGAGTGTACACAAGGTTTTTCAAGTATTTGACCTAGTGACCTATTTTTTGACCTCATGGGACCCATTTTCGAACTTGACCAAAATATAATTAAGACAACATTTCGACAAAGTTTCATCAAGATCGGGTCAGAAATATGGCCTCTAGAGTTTACACAAGGTTTTTCAAGTATTTGACCTAGTGACCTAGTTTTTGACTCTGTGTGACCGATTTTCGAACTTTAGCAAGCTATAATTGAGACAAATATTCTGACAAAATTGCATCAAGATCGAGTAAAAAATATGGCCTCTAGAGTGTACACACGTTTTTTCCAAAGTTTGACCTAGTGACCTAGTTTTTAACACCATGTGACCCATTTTTGAACTTGACCAAGATATAATTAAGACAAACATTTTGACAAAGTTTCATCAAGATTGGGTCAGAAATACGGCTTCTAGAGTGTACACAAGGTTTTTCCAATATTTGACCTAGTGACCTAGTTTTTAACCCCATGTGACCCATTTTCAAACTTGACCAAGATATAATTAAGACAAACATTCTGACAAAGTTGCATCAAGCTCGGGTCAAAAATATGGCCTCTAGAGTGTACACAAGGTTTTTCCAATATTTGACCTAGTGACCTAGTTTTTAACTTCATGTGACCCATTTCCGAACTTGATCAAGATATAATTAAGATAAACAATTTGACAAAATTTCATCAAGATTGGGTAACAAATATGACCTCTAGAGTGTACACAAGTTTTTTCAAGTATTTGACCTAGTGACCTAGTGTTTGACCCCACATGACCCATTTTTGAACATGACCGAGATTTCATTGAGACAAACATTCTGACAAAGTTTCATCAAGATCGGGTCAAAAATATGGCCTCTAGAGTGTACACAAGGTTTTTCCAAAGTTTGACCTAGTGACCTAGTTTTTAAACCATGTGACCCATTTTTGAACTTGACCAAGATATAATTAAGACAAACATTTTGACAAAGTTTCATCAAGATTGGGTCAGAAATACGGCTTCTAGAGTGTACACAAGGTTTTTCAAGTATTTGGCCTAGTGACCTAGTTTTTAACCCCATGTGACCCATTTTCAAACTTGACCAAGATATAATAAAGACAAACATTCTGACAAATTTGCATCAAGCTCGGGTCAAAAATATGGCCTTAAGAGTGTACACAAGGTTTTTCCAATATTTGACCTAGTGACCTAGTTTTTAACCCCACATGACCCATTTTCGAACTTGACCGAGATTTCATTGAGACAAACATTCTGACAAAGTTTCATGATGATTGCACCAGAAATGTGGCCTCTAGAGTGTACACAAGCAAAAAGTTAACGGACGGACGGACGGACGGACGACGGACGACGGACGACGGAAGACGGACAACACACGATCCCATAAGCTCTGGCCCTTGGCCAGTAGAGCTAAAAAAACTTAATAATTATCTCAAAATTATAATATACAAGAAAAGGTGGCATTTTAACCCAAATGATATGACAAAGTACATTTACTTTGTGATCTTCATGGGATACACAATTAATGCGATTAATTAAATATTTCATTTGTTTTGAAAGTTACAGAGCAGACACGTATATTGACTCTTTGTTAATATAGTTTTACCTTTGACCATTCCATCTTTCGAGACACATGTGTACAAAGTTTAATAAAATTACCTCAACCACTCCAAAGTTACAGAATACATTATTATGATCTTGACCTTTGAGGTACATGATTTTAGTACTACAGATATATACCGGTGAGATCTGAATATGCCCCAGACTTTTTTAACCGACCAGAGAAAAGTATAACAAAATAATTTTTGGTTTACAGTTACTATACCACACCTGGGAATAGCACCACCAGCATTGTTGTTACAATACCGAGCGTTTAAGGTTTTCCGGTAATGCAGGCGAGCATTAAAAATTAACGGAAATTGAGGTAGGTGTTCAACATTGTGCATGATTGTTTTTGGATTTAAACATTTTTTCAAAAAATCGGAGAATGTCATGTGCTAGCCAAATGACCAAAGCGACTATTCCAAGAATGTAGGCATCGACCATCTACACATGTCTGAGAAATCTTTTCTGACGTATGCAATTTGTGTAGGGAAACAATTGCATAACACATGTAGATGCTATTTATTTTCAAGATATATGACGTGCATATGCAAATTATGGTAAAATGATGAATTATCGCAAAAAATGCACGGCAGTAATGGCGTGCAACCTACACTGCAGGCATGCTATGAAATAAGAAAAAACTGAAGGTGCACATATTTGTCATTTTGAGAGATGCCTATTTATGTTTTACTATAATATTATTATAATTAGAGTTTAAATACACATTAACAAACACTCGAAAACATCTAAATATCATATCTTAACTGAGGAAAAACATAAGTGACCTGTCTGGGAATCGTATGTTTGGCACTTCGGTCTAATTCAATTGAACATATGTCTTATTCAATTGAAGAGAGGTTCTATTCAATTTATCCTTTTTTCAAATTAATTGAACTTTTTTCAAATTTGAGAATGTCATGCACTCTAGCCAATGGACCAAGGCGACAGTTCACAGAATGTGGACGTCGATGCCTCCGTACTTACCTCATCTTACCTCATCTTACCTCAAGAAATGTCATTACAAATGTCCAATAACTCAGACTTTCATTTTGGCAGAGTTAAGTCCATGTTCATAAAACTTTAATCTGCAACCCAACAAAGCTCATAACTGCCATAACTTAATAGGTTTTTGACCTATGTTCATGAAACTTTACACACATATCCAAAATAACCCAAGGAAGAGTGTTACCCACGACCAATAACTCTGACTTTCATTTCGGCAGAGTTATGCCCTTTTCCATAAAAAACTTAACCTGCAACCTAACCAAGCTCATTAAAGGCCATAACTTGAAAAGTATTTGACCTCGGTTCATGAAACTTCAAACACACCTTCATCTTACCCCAAGGAATGTCATTACACTATGAGAGTGTACAATAAACAGTTTTAGGGCGATATATTTAGAGATATATTTACTATTAATTTTTAGATTTGTTTTTTTAAATGTACAGTTCTGGTCTAAGTTAAGTCACAATTTCAGCACAAATAAGTATTACTGACTCGAGGGTAATTTCATACAATCACTAAGTACAGTACTATTAGACTTCTCATGATCGGTATCTCCTTCGCTTTTTTAGTTACTTGCATGTTAAAACTAAGTTTAGGTTTCTTTGTGTTGGGTAAGTTTTATATTTGTTCAGCATATGCAATCCTAAAACAGGATTTTGTCTCCCGTGGCAAACATGTCATTCAGAATGATTAAAACAGACACATTTTCGTTTTTAAAGAAAAAGGAAAAAGAGGACTCTTTTCAACAACAAACAACAACAACAACACTTTCGCAAAAACTAAATTATGTTATATAAGAAGCATATAGGATTCCCCATTTCCAAAAAAAGACTAAAACTTTCTCTTTCTCCAATGGTCATGACTTCAACACCTCTACAAAATGCTCATTTATAATTGCAGAGTGGTCGAATTCAAAATAAGCCTTAAGAAATAACAAGAGGTCATTGACCTTGAATCTCTACTGATAGGTTTATGATAGCTAGATCAGCATTCCTGTGAAGTTTCATGAAAAACTGTCAAGCAGTTTCAGAGGAGTAGTCGTTACAAGTTTTTACTATATAACTCTATGTAAACAGAGATGGCCGCGGCAGCCATGTTTACTGTTGAATCAAAATAATTTTCCATAAGTGCCAACATCATGTCATGCTGATCATTTTAGAAAAAGTCCCATATCAATATCACTTATAGTTTTCAAGAAGTAGTCGCTACAAATTTGTTTTTTAAAAATCTATTTTTAGCCGTGGCTGCCATTTGAGACAAACGATCAGCATGACATGACTAATTGTTTTAGCCATAGCGGCCATGTTGAATTTCCGGCCAACCTGAAATTTTGCTAGGATCAATTAGACATCAAGAGCAACATTCCTGTGAAGTTTCATGAAAATCTGTCAATAGTTTCAGAGGAGTAGTCGTCACAAGTTTTTACTATATAACTCTATGTAAACAAAGATGGCCACTGGCAGCCATGTTTAACATTGAATCAAAACGATTTTCGACAAGGACCAACATCATGTCATGCTGATCATTTTAGAAAAAGTCCCATATCAATATCAACATCAGCAAGAAATTTTGCTAGGATAAACTAGACTTCATTGGCAACATTTCTGTAAAGTTTCATGAAAATCCATCTAGTAGTTTCAGAAAAGTAGTCGCTACAAAAAAGGTTTATGGACGGACGGACGGACGGACGGACGACGGACACCACACCACACCACGGCATAAGCTCTGCTGATCTTTGATTAGAAGAGCTAATAAAATTATTCTTATTCTACTTAAATTAGTTTTGACAATAAGAAAAATAAAATCGTTCAAATAAAGACCTTTGTATCTAGGATTATGCTGTTTGTTTACACTGTGTTTGTTTTCAAGCCATATCTGTGTTTTAAAATAAGAAATAAAAACCTTACGAGACGACCCCCCGAAAACATGAGGCCAGTTTATATTTATAAAAATGGCCGACATGTATACATAAAACCTTAAAATCTCATACATCGTGAGTAAAATAATGAGAAAAAACATATTTTATGTGTTTCTTCAATACTAACATCATATGTTAAATATTGTACATAGTTTTAGTAATGCTGTCGCGGCAAGATCGTCTTAATACCCCGAAAACAGGGGCCACCATCATATTTAGTGCGAAAATGGAACCGACCTGAAATTCGCAGTCAATTTTAGAAAACAGACGAAGAACATGGTTTAAAAGGACCAAGTAATGAATGAAATGGGTAAGCATTTAAAAAAAAAATCGGTTTAGTGAACAAGCTGCAACAAGTTCATTTGTTTTCAAGTCACACTCCACGCTCATATAATTATACAGTGCTCCAACATTTAAAATAGGGTCAGTCACAAAACATTTAAAAATAGATTGTTATATATCATTGACATTCTTTCAACTGAACTGAATTTTACCATATTATGTTTTCTGAATGTCCACATAGGAAGCATTATAACGCTTTTAAGACTAATTTTTGAATTATGTTGGCTTCTTCTGCGCAAAAAAACCCACAACATAAACAAAACCAAAGCGATCCGAAACATATCGGAGAAGAAAACCTTTTCTCACGCAGTAGATGCTGCATTGAACCTTGGACACATTCAATTATTAGTTAATTTGGCGTTATTATTGGGGTTGTTTAAGTGCCAAACTGACAGGTCACCTATGTTTTTCTTCAGGTAAGTTATGATATTTAGATGTTATCGAGTGTTTGGTAATATGTATTTAAACAATAATATGATATGATAATAAAACATAAATAGGCATCTCTCAAAACAACGAATATGTCCACCTTGAGTTTGTACTTATTGCATAGCATTGTAGGTTGCATGCCTGTAATGCCACGCATTTTTTTGCGATAATTCTTCTTCAATTTATCATATTTGTGTCTAGAAATTTGCATATGCATGTCATATATCTGGGATTCTGGGAATAGTCGCTTTGGTCAATTGGTTAGCACGTGACATTCTCCGATTTTTAAAAAAATGTTTAAATACAAAATTGTGCACAATGTTGAACACCTACCTCAATTCCGGCAATTTTTATTTCTCGCCAGCATTACCAGAAATCCTCCGCCTTAAACTCTCGGTATTGTGCCAGCAATGCTGGCGGTGTGATTCCCGGGCATGAATACTTAGTTGTCATTAAAAGTGACTTATACAACAAGGTCATTTTGACATACCAAGACTGAATTTTCTTCCTTCATTCCCAATTGGCGTTCGTTGATGCGAGTTTACCGTCAGTTCTAGCGGACCACCAGGCGGTGTAAGGGGCGACTTCATGGAGGGATGCATTGTGGGTAGAGAATGTCTGTGAGAGATAGTGACCCCTGGTTGAGGGCTGCCCAACATGGGATGACCTTGACCTTCCATCAAGGACAGACTCGAACGTGGGCTGCCAAGGCTCAGCATCTTGGAGTCGGGGTGCATCTGGAGAATAGAGGAAGAAGAGTTACAAAATAATGCAGTTGATTTATTATTAAACTGGATCTGTCAGAATTATGTTTTACCAATTGTAAACTGTATTTCACAAAGAAGGACTTTTATTTGGTTTACCATATTTCCCCTAAAAAGAGTTTCTCTCCTTAACCCTTAACCCCTACAAATATATAATGGACTGTACTTTTTTTGAATTAAGACCATTCCATTTATGTGACAAAGGGGTGTTTTGGGGGAAATGACTGATCAGCAGCCAGACATTGTAAACCCTGGTCAGCCTGCGAGCAAAGGCTATCATAGTCGTGCTTAGCGGGTTAAGGGTTAATTAATTTTTTTATTTGCCTCGTTATAGGTCTATGGAGGTTCAAGACCATCCTCCATACCATAACAAATGCGCATATTAAACACTGCAATAAATGACATCTGCAAAAATCCAAAAAATGGAGCTAATCCATTAAACCAAATAACTTTAAACTTTTGCCCTAGATCATAGTGTCTGACGGGATGCCGGTTACTGTCTCAATAACCTATATATTATGATGTTATATTAATGGGATGTTAAACTCCATTTCTTTTCATATCTTTCATAATTTACCAACAATTTTTAAAAATGTGTTTACCGGTAATGTGATTTTACAAAATTGTTGCGCATCAATGCACTTCATGTGATTTTGCGGTTAGTGTAAATGAATGCAATATGGGATTTATATGCACTGTACATGTAACGTTCCACTTGATGCGATTTTTGCAAATTATAACAACTGTTTCATGCTACATATAACTTCCCTTCATAGTAGCACCCGGGCGCTATGCAAAATGCCAAGGGGCGCCGTTATAAAATGTAAAAAAAAATATTGATTTTTTAAAAAAAAAAATTGTTGGTGGTGGGGGTGGGTGGGGGTGGGGGATGGGGAGTGGGGTTGGGGGAGGAATATTAATGTGTTATCTAAAAACTCAGTAAATGTCTTCATTTCCTTATACAAAACAATCAAACTGGGTTCAGGCTATTTTGCACAACTTTTTTTTTAATATTTTTGTTTTGCATGCTAGACAAAAGGCATTTCGGGCGATTTTTCTGTAAGGACAACATTGTATAAATATAACAAAACATCCTTGGAGTTAGTATCACCTGTCGGCAAACAGACCTACATATATATACTCACGTCAATGAAAACGCACAACAAAACAAATCCTTTTAGAAGTTAGAATTTGAGGTATTTTGGACAAAATATGATATGTTTTTACATGCATATCACATTGGTGTTATGAAATGCATGTGCATTTCCGTTTTTTTTCAGTTACATCGCAAAAAGAAATCGTTTTCTCAAAAAAAATCATGGCATTATACTGTCAGACGTCAAACAATAAAAAGCCAGTAAAACCAAATGGAATTTATTCCGAGACAGATTAATGCAGCTTGACATTTAGTTGAACAGTTTTCTTTTTATGGGTATCCATAGTAAACAATGATAAATGACAAGGTAAGTAACTGTGTAACTGCTTGTCATAAAAGCCTACCAAAATAAACGTGTGAGACAAGTTAGGTATCAAGATTCTATACTTAAACAAGAGGCCCAAGAGGGCCTGTGGATGCTCTACTGGCTAACATGGCTCTTATAACATCAATGAAGCGAGAGACTGCCATTTACGTTTTTTTTTAAAGTTTTGGGCAAAATACAGCTTTTTAACTAAATCAAGGGCCATAACTAAAGAATCTGGTAAAGTTTGGTAAAGATCAGATGAAAAATGAAGGCCCTACCGTATTAACGAGGCAAAATATAGCATTTTTAACTAAATCAAGAGCCATAACTTCTGTTACTGGTCCGACTGGTCCAACAAAGAGCTAAAAAAAAAAAAAAAAAAAATAAATAAAAAAATAAAAAAAAAAAAAAAATTATAAAAAAAAATATATATATATATATATGAAAAAAAAATAAAAAAAAATAAAAAAAATAAATAAATAAATAAATAAAAATAAAAAATAAAAAAATAAATAAAATAATATAAAGTTTGGTAAAATGAAGGCCCTATCGTATGACGAGGCAAATACTAGCATTTTTAACAAAATCAAGGGTCATAACTCTGCTGTTACTGGTCCGATCTGGCTGGTTTTCGAACTTGACCGAGCTTTTATTGACAAAACTGTGACCCCCGGGGCGGGGCCAGATATGACCGCAGGGTCACCATTTGAACAAAATTGGTAAAGGACCATAAGCTTATAGCAACAGCAAAATATTAAACCTCTGGTTCTTGCAGCTTCAGAGAAGAAGATTTTTTAAGTTTTTCCCTATACATGTCTATGTAAAACATGTGACCCTTGGGGCGGGGCCAAATGTGACCCCAGGGTCACCATTTGAACAAACTTGGTAAAGGACCATAAGCTTATAATAAATGTTAAATATCAAACCTCTGGCTCTTGTAGTTTCCGAGAAGAAGATTTTTAAAAAATAAATCCTATATAAGTCTATGTAAAACTGTGACGCTCGGGGCGGGGACAAATTGACCCCAGGGTCACCATTTGAACAAACTTAGTAGAGGACCATAAGCTGATGCTACATGTAATACATGAGAGCTCTGTGCCATGTGGTTCCAGAGAAGAAGAATCTTTTCAGTTTTTCCCTATACAAGCCTATGTAAAACTATGACCCCCGGGGTGGGGCCAAATGTGACCCCTGGGTCACCATTTGAACAAACTTGGTAGAGGACCACAAGCTTATAGCAAATGCAAATTATTAAACCTCTGGCTCTTGCAGTTTCAGAGAAGAAGATTTTTTAAGTTTTTCCCTATACATGTCTATTTAAAACATGTGACCCTTGGGGCGGGGCCAAATGTGACCCGAGGGTCACCATTTGAACAAACTTGGTAAAGGACCATAAGCTTATAGTAAATGCAAAATATCAAACCTCTGGCTCTTGTAGTTTCCGAGAAGATTTTTAAAAAAAAAATCCTATATAAGTCTATGTAAAACTGTGACACCCGGGGCGGGGACAAATTTGACCCCAGGGTCACCATTTGAACAAACTTAGTAGAGGACCATAAGCTGATGCTACATGTGATACATGAGAGCTCTGTGCCTTGTGGTTTCAGAGAAGAAGATTTTTAAAAGTTTTTTCCAATATGTCTATATGAAAAACATGCAAAACCTCAATATACAAACTTTAGACCACGGGGCACGGCCTCTTTTGACCCCAGGGACTTTATTTGAACAAACTTGATAGACTAGGCATTGGCGATCATTTTAAAAGAAAAACTGTTGAAATCTGTCCAGCGGTTCTGGAGAAGAAGATTTTTTAAGGTTTCGACCATATATGGTAATGGCAGCCATCTTGGATGTAGCGCTGACCTAATTTTAACAAATCTAAAAAGCATTCATCTAAGGAGCATCCATGTGAAGTTTGGTCAAAATTAGCCAAGTGGTTTCTGAGGAGAAGTCGTTTGAAGAAAAGTTAACGGACGACTGACGACAGACAGACGAACGACAGACAGACGACGGACGACAGACAACACGCCATCCCATAAGCTCTGCTGGCCCTTGCGAATAATCCAAAAGCATAAAAATATGAGTTAACGGTGCATTTTTATTGGCTGTCAGTATATATATACACACATTTATTTCTACTTTATTCTACTCTATACAGTATTGTTGTCCATCTTATCAAGTATTCCGTATATCAACATAAACATAAAACTTTTGCACAATAAACGTTCCCCCTTTGTACAGCTTAACGTTTTCAGCCTATACTTTCCAACTGTAGAACTCGACTTATATGTACTGAACCTTTTGTGGGAACTTTCCTATCTAATTATTAGAACATTCCATTTCAGATTTCATATAAACTCCCTTTATACTATCTCTCTCTTTCCATCATATCTCAACAATGACCACATAAACCCTCTTCTATAAACAATTAACATGCAAGTCTCCAATCAAACACTCTCACCAATCATATTTATCATATAATTACATTCTCATCATTGCAATACCAGTTCCTGCAGAATCCACAGGTATGACATCAATTATCATCTTCTGGGACATTTCTTTGATACCTAATGGGTGTCCATGGCCGAGTGATTAGTCTCTGATTTGAAATCACTTGGTTCTCACCAGTGGGGGTTCAAGCCCTCATGGGACCAGGAATATTTATGTGAGAATGTTATCCAGCTGGCTTGCCAAATATCGGTGCACGAAGGGGCACCTGGGGTCTTCCTCAACCAATGGAAGCTGGAAAGTCATCACATGACCTCAGCTGTTGGTGCGACTATAAAAATCCAGTTCAGTTCAATCTGATACCAGCACCAATCACACCATGTAATAACCAAGCTCAGACATAATTCATGGCATGACAAACTGTCATTAGGGACGAATGCCTGCATATCCACATCAAACTACAACACACCATTTATTTATAAGATCATTTTTTATAAAGTGATTAAAACTAGATTTCATAATCATACCCAGTGGCATAGCTGCCTATAGGCACCCAGTGGCATAGCTGCCTATAGGCACTGTAGGCATGCCCCGCCATGCAGGATAAGCCAAATCCTGCATTCTGGCGGTGTTTTATAAAGCAGCAAGCGGTATGTTTTTAACCCGCGATTTCAAGCTTTTGTAATCTGTGATTTCGCAAAACATCGGAACAAAACAAAACAACATATATTAATATGAATACTTGCTTTCTGAAAATCTTTTGAAATTTTGGTTCCGAAAGACCGCGAGCGAAAACAGTTCGGCTTTTATTTTCTGAAAAGACCTCGAGTAAAACTTGGTATGAACTGACCATACCCCTCCACCCCATACCCCACTCTGTTTTTATTGCATTTTTGGCATTTTTATTTTTTAATTTCTGGGGACAATGTGTAGGCACGTGCCCTAGACCTTGTGCCTACACACTGATTTAGACACAGCTACACCCCTGTTACCTGGTTACATGAGCAGAATGTAGAATATATGAACGTTTGAAACCTGTACTTTGCTTTTATGTAATAAATGCAACTTTATTGTGAATTTCAGAGCCTCCATTAGGCCTTTTTTTTTTAATAACTTGGTTACGGATTTTTTCTGAAAAAATTACGTCAGGAGGTCGAAATAAAAATAAAAATAAAATTACTCGGGGTGAAATTGAGAGAAAAAATTACAAGCAAAATGTTGACGTTTTCAGTCAAAAAGGGGGAGAGAATCAAAAATCGAACATCACTTTTCGTAGATCCCTATCAAAATCCATGTTTAATAGCATACTTTAGATAACCGAGCATGTCCTTGACACGAGTGGAAAAAAAGAAAAAAAAAATTAAAAAAAAATAAAAAAAAATTTAAAAAAAAAAAAAAAGTGAAAAGTACAATTTTTTTTTTTTTCCAAAACGGGAAAATTAGACTCGGCGGATCCGTAAACCAAGTCATTAAAAAAAAAAGGCCTTAGTTTATTTAAATATACATAATTTTAGCATGACATCATCAAAATAATTAACATGATGCCAGTACTTAGGTTATCTCCGCCCTATTGTTGATGTCGGAGTAGACTGACAATAGGTTATATTATAATACAGTTGCACATACTTTATTTTACTGTTGCACGTGCTATTGATTGTTGGAGGTATAGTATTGGTTTGATTGGTTTTAATGGATAAATGATTAACAACTGGCAACATGTTAATTGACATATATAATAGTATAGATAATCTATATATATATCTATGTATATATCTTGGAAGTGATGAATTTAATTTAATTGAATGTTGTTTAACGGCTCATCAACACAGTATAGGTTATTTAGAGCCGCCCCAGAGAGAGGGAAAGGATACATAGGAATCCGGGAACCATGCCCTACTCTTATTATCGATAGATTCCTATGTTTTTTTTAACTTGCTCGGAGGATAGACCGATACACGTGACCGCCCGGTTTACGTCGCCATCCGACGGACGAGGCTAAGGGAATGGAAGTGATGAATAAAGCCTCATAATTATGATCTCCATATTTGGTGATAAACTATATGTGCTTATCGTTGATGCTCAACTGACTTTTGTTATGCATAAAAATCGTTTGTAGTTATAATTATATTGAAACTGTATGTTGAGTGTACCAATATGTATATTCTTTTGGTGTTTTCTTACTTCAAAAGACCAATATAATTTATATTACACACAAACATTTTGAATTTTTTCACACAGAGACCGAGGATAAAGTCCGAGTAACAGTTACACAATTTGTTTGCACCTACTAAGATCTCGAAAATCTCAGAAACTTGGAAAATGCTAAACTATAAATTAATTTAAAATCTGTACGCATAAAATCATATGTATCTCTGTATTGTGACCATAAAATCATATGTATCTCTGTATTGTGACCATAAAATCATATGTATCTCTGTATTGTGACCATAAAATCATATGTATCTCTGTATTGTGACCATAAAATCATATGTATCTCTGTATTGTGACCATAAAATCATATGTATCTCTGTATTGTGACCATAAAATCATATGTATCTCTGTATTGTGACCATAAAATCATATGTATCTCTGTATTGTGACCATAAAATCATATGTATCTCTGTATTGTGACCATAAAATCATATGTATCTCTGTATTGTGACCATAAAATCATATGTATCTCTGTATTGTGACCATAAAATCATATGTATCTCTGTATTGTGACCATAAAATCATATGTATCTCTGTATTGTGACCATAAAATCATATGTATCTCTGTATTGTGACCATAAAATCATATGTATCTCTGTATTGTGACCATAAAATCATATGTATCTCTGTATTGTGACCATAAAATCATATGTATCTCTGTATTGTGACCATAAAATCATATGTATCTCTGTATTGTGACCATAAAATCATATGTATCTCTGTATTGTGACCATAAAATCATATGTATCTCTGTATTGTGACCATAAAATCATATGTATCTCTGTATTGTGACCATAAAATCATATGTATCTCTGTATTGTGACCATAAAATCATATGTATCTCTGTATTGTGACCAAACTCCCATACAGGATTATAATACTCCTTAAATGGCAGAATTTATTTTGGTCATCCTATAGTAAGACATTCTGATCATGCAGTTCATCTGGTTGTGTCATAACGTCTAGCTTGTGATGTCTCCATCTACTAATTGGCTGTTATTTTTCTGTCTGCATTATGACTTTTTTTGTGAGAGAAATACTTCCAAGTTTAAATGCAGTAATGAATCGTCTAGACACCACTCCTGCCTCAGTCAACTTTTCCATTAAAATGGTAATCAGAAAGCAAGTTTAAAATGTTGACAACAGTCTAAAGCTTTACAGGAACTCCAGTGATCATCCAGTACGATAGGCGTCTTTTAAACAAAAATATATTTGTCTTTAGTTATCTACTGTAAATTGCTTGATTATATAAACAGTAAAAGTTACATAAATTCACGATTTAGAGTCTTAAACATGTATATAGTAAAGTAAAATAGTCCCCACCTCTTTACCACCTAAACAAACGAAAATTCGTTAGTGATGTGCCAAAGTATACAGGTCAGTGTGACTATAGTCACGTGACCGGTGATACAATAGAATTATTACTATAGTAACTTGTTCTGGAAGTTTGTATCACCTCGAGTAGGTAAATGCCAGATCAGGATTACACGAGAGGCGGAGCTATCGAGTGCAGGCTGATCAGGGTTTACAATATCTGTCTGCTGATTAGTCATTTCCCCCAAAATACCCTTTGTCACATAAATGGAATAGTCTTAATTCAAAGAAAGAACAGTCCATTATATAGGGGGTAAAGGGTTAATTTGAGGAGTATATAATAAAGACCAAGATACCACAGTGTTCTCTCTGCCCTCCAGACAAATGACCTTCAGACAAATGACCTCCAGACAAATGACCTTCAGAGGAATGGTGATTTTTGTGTCTACACATTTATGACATAATAACACTTTACTTATTTCATTTCTCCTAAATTACTTTTAGCATCACAAGAAAATTAACATATTGATGTTGATTTGGTCCTAAAATAGTAGCAGCATCTGGACTCGCTGTTCATTAAAATGTGTGACAGACAGATGATGCCAAACGTCAAAACTGACTATGAGGTGATGTCATTTTGAACCAACATCAAAGTGCATATTGTATTACACACAATATTAGTTTCAACTGATGTGTGTATGACTTTATTAAATATACCATAATTTTCTTTTTTGTAGTTTCTAAAACATAATAGTCTATATTATAAAAGAATGTTTAAAAGTTAATTTATCGACTCTGTGGGTGTTTCCCATTGACAATCAATGATAATACCTGGTTTTGGTATGATGTCACACATTTTAAAGAAGCTTTACTCCAGACCATCATATGGACTTCTTTGGGAGAAGTTTCACAAGAGGTCTGGATAATGGAATTGAAATTGAACGTTGTTTAACGGCTCATCAACACAGTATAGGTTATTTAGAGCCGCCCCAGAGAGAGGGGAAGGATACAAAGGAATGCAATGTAATTGAAACAATTTAGAACTTGATAAAACAACTACTTAAACAATATTGTTTATCATTAATTATTGCGCTATTGTTCTTAAAAACATATTTAGGCTGCCATAGTCGGTAATAAAATACAGACCGTATTGTCGTAAAACAGGAAGTTGTAAATCATCAAACCGCACGCAAAAAAGTAAACAAAATTAATATGCAGCTCATCATTCAGACCTACTGCATTCCTTAAAGGCAGAGGCAACAGCAAGCAGCTTTTAAAAAGTGAATCGATTACACTTTGTAAACAATGAAAGTTTCGTTTCCGTGAAGTAACAGTACGCGTAACGGCCACCTTTTACGATATTGTATTTTGTCTCGGGTACATTTATGTATATCTGGGGGCCTTTCTGGATTTCGATGATTTTCGGGTATGTTTCTGTATATATAAATGTACCCTGGGTGCCTTTCTGTAGTACCCGGTAGGACAATGACCCCATCAACTTTACTGTGTTGATGAAATGTTAAACAACATTCATTTAATTCTTATGCTTCAATAAACTGTATCTTCAAATGCATATTTGACCCTCAACCCGCTAAGCACGACTATAATGCGTCCACTTTGTCATATAAATGGAATGGTCTGACCGGTAATTTTAAAAAAGAAAAGTCCATTATATATAATGTAGCGCGCTAAGGGTTAAAATTGTCATTAAAGAAAGTTAAATCCTCATGCCTTTACTCTTACCAATATATAATGACATTAATACACTGTAACAGTTGTATTATTAATTTCATGACATTAATACACTGTAACAGTTGTATTATTAATTTCATGACATTAATACACTGTAACAGTTGTATTATTAATTTCATGACATTAATACACTGTAACAGTTGTATTATTAATTTCATGATTCTTCCTACACAAAACAAAATTAGGAATTTTTATTTTCATGTAGGGAATTTGATATTTTGATTTGACTACCAGAACTATTTGAACTGAACATGTCAGTCTATAATTCTACTTTCTGACAAAATCAACAAATATATTGCTCTTCCAAATTTTATTTTTCATTTTTCCTACACCTACAGCAATTCTCTGTCTTGATCATTGGTAAAACAAATAATAAGAAATGTCAGAAACACAACGAACGCATCCCCACAAGAACGCACCCCGGATGTGAAAAGCATTCAAACTGAAAATCTAAATTGCATCTGGTTAAGGAGCAGTTGTAACAACACGAAGATACCCAACTTTTATCTTGAAGGTCTAAGTGTAACCTTGAACTTGGTGATGGGAACTGGGAGTTGAATGCGACACATCGTCTTGATGGGATATAGAGGATCTTAAACGAGTTCCCATTTCATATAAGATTTATGAAACGAGTTATGAATTATTTTAATTTTAACAAGCCTTTGGCGAGTTAAAATTAAAAATAATTCATATAGAGTTTCATAAATCTTATATGGAATGGGAACGAGTTTAAGATCCTTTTTATCACATAACATTGCAATCAAATTAGTAAAAATTAATTCAGATGGACATAGAACCGCCACGACGTCAGACACACTTTAGCGCCAAAACGTCATAAAATATGTGACGTCGTAGCGTCGCGTCTCACACATAACGTTGCGTATAAAAGAGTTCGTGTTTTACCTCTTTACAAAATAGCAGTTTACGCCAACTTTTTAACAAACCAACAACAATGTTTTGTATAACGTGCATTATTTTTATAAGCTGTCACAAATAACAAGTATATGACTCAGATCTGGGTGAATTTGTAATAAATAAAATAGTTTCAGTTAATAAACTTGCGTAGCGTTACAGGTTTATCTCAACCAATCAAAATCGCTCCAGGTTGTATTACACGTGTGTCATAAAGTATTTATGCAAATACCACTGGTTTTGATGTTGTGGCTGAGATACGCAAAGTGAGGGATGGTCCAATCACTATATATCACCTGGTACTTTGACATAGGAGCCATAACAAAAAAAAACCTATGGACTATTTAATTCCTTGTAAGACATTTATGCCGATGTTATGTATTCATAAAATGCCATAGCTCTGTGGTAGACTGCAGCTTGCCATCATGGCAGTCTTGAAGGTCATGTGTTTGAGACCTTGCAGTTCTGAAGACAAGAGCACCGCCTAGCGGGGATATACACCCAGCATTGGCAACGTTAAGTTCAAAGTTAAATCTTTTTCAAAGTGAATAATTAAAAAAATATGATTCAGAGAGTTATGGGCCTTTATAAGATATATTCATTGGATCATGTTGATGATGTGTACAAAGTTTTATGGTTATAGACCTTATACTTTGAAAGTTATTAGCCACAAGCACTTGTAAAAGGCAAGGTTAAGTTCCAGGTTAAACCTTTTTTCAAAGTATAATAATTAAAAAAAAAAAAATCAGAGAGTTATGGGCCTTTACAAGATGTAATCATTGGATCATGTTGAAGAAGTGTGCAAAGTTTTATGGTTGTAGACCTTATACTTTGAAAGGTATTATCCCTAATCACTTGTAAAAGGCAAGATTAAGTTCCCGGTTAAACCTTTTTTCAAAGGGGAATAAATATGAACCAGAGAATTATGGGCCTTTATCAGATATTTTCATTCGATCATGATGAAGATGTGTACGAATATTCATTATTGTAGACACCACTCCATTTTTGTGTAAAATGCAATGCCACCGGGGGCATTTATACGGGGGTATACGGTATCCAAATTAATATTCACCTTTCTATGAGTGGTACATCTGAAATCAGACTACAGGTGTTCTGTATGTTAAGATGCTAAGTAATTAATTTCAAATATTTACTTCGACAGAATAAGTTAAAAGGTCAGAAAATCTTGTTACCTTTCACAGATAAATTATTTTCAACCCTCTGCAATCAAATTATGGTAGATGTTTTGAATTTAAAACTGCGCATAATGTACTAATTTTGATTTTGCACCACAGCAACTGCAAGCAATTACGTACTGAAGAAAATAACTTCTCTCAAGCATTTTCAGTATTCATGGTATTCACGCATGCACACACAAAGTGCATCAGCCTGTACATATTGTTTTATCGACCCGTCGATTCAAAGCCGAGGTAGAATCTTACATAATCAATACCGAAAAAAACACACATTCAAGACATTTGTAAGGCTGCATACCAAGCTTGCTGCGCAGCAACTTGCACTTTTTTTTAAAATGCACCTAAAGTTACAGAAATCAGATGTGCATATTTTTACGTCTGCATCTGAGCACAGTGATTAAATTTTGATTCTCAGAGAATCGATCACAGCATGATGAAAGGTTTCTGTGAAATCTTTGAACAATAGATAAATTATGAACAAAATATATAGCCAGACATTTCCTTGTTTTCGTTTTAAAATTTATGATGTTCGCTATTTCCTCCTGTTAATTCTTAGTTCTCATGGTTCAGCTATTTATTACATGTGTTACTATATATAGTAACAAAAACGGCTTGTTTTTCGTGTAATACAGGCTTTGTCTATGCGGTCATATTAGATAAGCGCGTGAAACGGCGGGCCAAAAATCCATATGAAGGGCCAAAAAACCCATATGGCGGGCTGAAAATCCATATGAAATCTAGACTGCTTTACATACATTTAGCATTAAATTATAGATATTTGTTTTAATAATCAACCACAAACCAGTCATATCGTGCATCGGCACCGCGCAACCAACGACAACTGTGACGGTTGAAAATGGCAGCCAGAATGCTCGCTACCATGTCAAAATTACCATAGTGCACGCAGGAGATCATTAGACGACCATGCAAAGATGAGGACGGACGTTAATGAATTGTGGAATAATGAAAAACAAGTGCGATTCAGTCTAAAGCAAAATATGACGTGAAAAAAAATGTGTGACTGGCTCGGAGATGTTGAACGGCTCGAGGAAATCCATCCTGAAGTACTATATATGCATCTAGACTTGTTTTCTTGACCATTACGAAAAAAGATGGATCAAATGCCAAACATGAATTTCTTTTTGTGTCTGTCATGCAATAATTTGCAATAGAAAGTATTCAAGTTCATATGAAACTACCACAGTAATTCGAAGATAGAGCTGACCCGTTTACCGACGAAGAGACGACCATTCTACATGTTGGCGATGGTGTGATAGATTTAACTTATTAAATTATACATGTACAATATCAACTAAGTTGTTGTTTTTGATCGAACTGTCTTCAACAACCAAAACATGTACTGCCGTTCGGGTCTCAATTACATTTCAAATAGATTTACAACTCATCCAGGAAACAATAAATGTGTGTGAAATAATACATATTCTAATCTTCTACCTTATTACAGTATCCTTAAATTATATTTGCTAAACCAAATGCCATTTTTGAAAAAGCCATTTTTCTACACGCTCAAAAGTAAACAGAATATCTGACGACTTCAAGGCCTGAAAACGTCACATGAAAAAACGACGTCATTATTACATTATGACGAATTTTCTCAAAAAGATTAGGTCAGTAACGTTTCAACGTAATTTTAATTGATGGGCTGAATAAGTGGCGTGGGAACAAGGTACCGAATTGCCTATTTCAAAAGGCGCATTCTATGATTGAGGTCTATTGACGTCATACGTTTATTTTATTCTTGTAAACCAATGAATAAAATGGATCTAAATAAAGAGTCGTATTTAAACAAAAAATACGTAAGTAGATAAAAAGCATTTTTACTTTGTGCAATTTGCTATCTAAAATAATATTGTTTTGGTTACACATGTAATAAACAGGTCAATAACTGGGATAGGTGTGCCTGTTTGTGACATTGGCCCTTGATAGCCATATGAGCTTTAGCTCTCGGGCTGTATCAATTTACTGGCTCTATGACCCGAGAGGGCCTGTATCAATCTACTGGCTCTATGACCCGAGGGGGCCTGTATCAATCTACTGGCTCTATGACCCGAGAGGGCCTGTATCAATCTATTGGCTCTATGACCCGAGGGGCCTGTATCAATCTACTGCTTCTATGACCCAAGGGGGCCCGTATCAATCTACTGGCTCCATGACCTGGGAGGGTCTGTATCAATCTACTGGTTCTATTACCCGAGAGGGCCTGTATCAATCTACTGGCTCTATGACCCGAGGGGGCCTGTATCAATCTACTGGCTCTATGACCCGAGGGGGCCTGTATCAATCTACTGGTTCTATGACCTGAGAGGGCCTGTATCAATCTACTGGCTCTATGACCCGAGGGGGCCTGTATCAATCTACTGGCTCTATGACCCGAGGGGGCCTGTTTCAATCTACTGGCTCTATGACCCGAGGGGGCCTGTATCAATCTACTGGCTCTATGACCCGAGAGGGTCTGTATCAATCTACTGGTTCTATGACCCGAGAGGGCCTGTATCAATCTACTGGCTCTATGACCCGAGGGGGCCTGTATCAATCTACTGGCTCTATGACCTGAGGGATCCGTATCAATCTACTGGCTCTATGACCTGATAGGGCCCGTATCAATCTACTGGCTCTATGACCCGAGGGGGCCTGTATCAATCTAATGGCTCTATGACCCGAGGGGGCCTGTATCAATCTACTGATTCTATGACCTGAGGGGGCCTGTATCAATCTACTGGTTCTATGACCCGAGAGGGCCTGTATCAATCTACTGGCTCTATGACCCGAGGGGGCCTGTATCAATCTACTGGCTCTATGACCCGAGGGGTCCTGTATCGATCTGCTGGCTCTATGACCCGAGGGGCTTGTATCAATCTACTGGCTCTATGACCCGAGAGGGCCTATATCAATCTTCTGGCTCTGTGACCAGAGAGGGCCTGTATCAATCTACTGGCTCTATGACCCGAGGGGGCCTGTATCAATGTACTGGCTCTATGAGGTATTTAATGATTTTATCTCAACCTTCTGACAAATTTGGTGGAAATTAAAAGAACAAGAAAGCTTCCATGCTATATAAAACTGGCATGGTGGTGGTGGGTGCGTATGAGTGGTGGTTTATGTCATAAGTCCCAAAAGTAACGCATTAGAAAATGTTGAATTATCATTGCTTTTCTGTTGAATATATACGGGAAATCTCATTTCTAACACGTTAGAGAATCGTTAGTAACGCGTTACTTTTTCTAACGCGTTAGAAATGAGATTTCCCGTATATATTCAACAGAAAAGCAATGATAATTCAACATTTTCTAATGCGTTAGACATAAAAAAGCAACGCGTTAGTTTTTATATGTTTAATCAAATAGTAATCAAACAAGCCTTACTTGTTAATCTGTTTTTAGCATTCTTGGAGTAACGCGTTATATATCTGTATATAATATGAAAATATATCTGTAATGCGTTAGAGAAGCAGCAAGTAACACTTTACTTGTCAAATTTTTAAACCAATGAAAATCAAGTTTACAAAACACTGAAACAATGGTTTACCGCGCTTGTGTAGTCTTCGCTGGCTCGGGGAAAATTGAATGTTTTTGATATAATTCACTTCCTTTTGGTTTTGGCGATCATTGCAATTTTCACACTGACTCCAAAAGCTCATTCCGAAAATTGACTACAAAGCTCACTACAAGACTCCACTCCAACTTCAACATCTAACCCCATATTTGTATGTGTAGACTCATCATTTAATATGTGACATGAAATATGAATGAATGCTTTATAACATCTTGTAAGTTAACTATACTTCTCAGACTGGGTTCCATAACCATATCATCTCATAAAGTTGATGAATGCTTATCAGTGAGCAGTAATACAATATAGCTGGGCAATCTGACCACTGACTCACTCCAAGACTCAGGGTCGTTCACAAGTATTTATTTTTTACCAGTGAATTAAGAAGCAGATTTCTTAGTTCACTGTTTGGATAAACTGCTGGGAGAATAACAGTACCGCTAATGTTTATAGCAAGGTGTGTCTGCGGACTGGGTATTGTCAGTTTAAAGTACCAAGCTGATAAGGAGAGGACATAGTTACACTTTCTATGGTTTGGGATTGAATGCAGGGCTGTTTCATAACTTAATTTAGTCTAATAATGCTGGTCATGCATATTTTGGCTGGTGTGTTTCAAAATTATTTGATGATTGCTATGTTAATTAGCATTAGTGATAGACAGACACATCTGCCATAATCACTGTTCACACAAGGTAACTGACAACACTGACCTGCAGAAACATTATACTTTAACATGTGGGGTAATAACGCATTGACCAGTGAAAGTATTGGTCAGAATAGTATGTGTTGTACAGAAAAATGCAAAGATCTCTAAAACCAAAAAGGAATTATATACAATTTTTTTTTTTCCCCAAATTTTCCACAAAAAAATAGGCACAACAATTGACTCCAAAAACTCACTCCAAAAACTCTCCAAAACATGTCTCCAACTCACTCCAAGACTCCACTCCAGCTTTAGCCCATGCCGTCTTCACTGCAGCTAATAGCTCAGCAGGGATGTGATCAGTGAAGTCTGTGATAAGCATATTATTCACAGTCACATTTTATTTCCATACACATAGGACAGTTACACCATGTATATCTATCTATATATCAGTAAAGATGCATTAAGCTTCTGTGTTTAAGGGTTCTTGAATATATATTCTTGCATACCGGACAAGGAAATCCGTCATTTTACCGGGGCTAGATATTTCCATCTCACCCTAGGGTCGAGATAAAAGTCACGCGCACAGTATCTGGTATGCAGAAAAACATGCAAAACGTTCGTAGCCGGTGGCGTCAACGCACAACATGTCTCTGATACGCAAGAAAAAGAATCTATCATGGGTATTCGGTTCAAATACGGAATTCCAACCCCCGGTATAAGTGTTTTAATCGGAACCTCGGCAGAGCCTCGGTTCTAATAAAAACATTTATACCTCAGGCTGGAATTCCCTATCTTCACCGGATACACATGAAAGATTCTTATACTTTTATATACATAAGAACCATGTGTGCGGTCAGTACAAAAGTTGAACCTTTTTAATTAAACTAGTACCAAAATAAATATAATAAGTGGACCCTGAAGACCCTTGGAATATGAATAATGACTGAATATATATCGTCATGTTTATGCAGTTCATGTGTAACATATTGCATGCTTTTAAAAACACTCAAAACACATCTTACTACTAATATTGGTCTTATACAAACATTGCCTACTACTAATATTGGTCTTATACAAACACTACCGACTACTAATATTGGTCTTATACAAACACTGCCTACTACTAATATTGGTCTTATACAAACATTGCCTACTAATAATATTGGTCTTATACAAACACTACCGACTACTAATATTGGTCTTATACAAACATTGCCTACTACTAATACTGGTCTTATACAAACATTGCCTACTACTAATATTGGTCTTATACAAACACTGCCTACTACTAATATTGGTCTTATACAAACACTACCTACTACTAATATTGGTCTTATACAAACACTACCGACTACTAATATTGGTCTTATACAAACATTGCTTACTACTAATATTGGTCTTATACAAACACTACTGACTACTAATATTGGTCTTATACAAACATTGCCTACTACTAATATTGGTCTTATACAAACATTGCATACTACTAATATTGGTCTTATACAAACATTGCCTACTACTAATATTGGTCTTATACAAACACTGCCGACTACTAATATTGGTCTTATACAAACATTGCCTACTACTAATATTGGTCTTATACAAACACTGCCTACTACTAATATTGGTCTTATACAAACACTACCTACTACTAATATTGGTCTTATACAAACACTACCTACTACTAATATTGGTCTTATACAAACACTGCCTACTACTAATATTGGTCTTATACAAACATTGCCTACTACTAATATTGGTCTTATACAAACATTGCTTACTACTAATATTGGTCTTATACAAACATTGCCTACTACTAATATTGGTCTTATACAAACACTGCCTACTACTAATATTGGTCTTATACAAACATTGCCTACTACTAATACTGGTCTTATACAAACACTGCTCACTACTAATATTGGTCTTATACAAACATTGCCTACTACTAATATTGGTCTTATACAAACATTGCCTACTTCTAATATTGGTCTTATACAAACACTGCTCACTACTAATATTGGTATTATACAAATATTGCTTACTACTAATATTGGTCTTATACAAACATTGCCTACTTCTAATATTGGTCTTATACAAACACTGCCTACTACTAATATTGGTCTTATACAAACATTGCCTACTTCTAATATTGGTCTTATACAAACATTGCCTACTACTAATATTGGTCTTATACAAATATTGCTTACTACTAATATTGGTCTTATACAAACATTGCCTACTTCTAATATTGGTCTTATACAAACACTGCTCACTACTAATATTGGTCTTATACAAACATTGCTCACTACTAATATTGGTCTTATACAAACACTGCTCACTACTAATATTGGTCTTATACAAACACTGCTCACTACTAATATTGGTCTTATACAAATATTGCTTACCACTAATATTGGTCTTATACAAACACTGCTCACTACTAATACTGGTCTTATACAAACACTGCTCACTACTAATACTGGTCTTATACAAACACTGCCTACTACTAATATTGGTCTTATACAAACATATACAAACACTGCTCACTACTAATATTGGTCTTATACAAACATTGCTCACTATTAATATTGGTCTTATACAAACACTGCTCACTACTAATACTGGTCTTATACAAACACTGCCTACTACTAATATTGGTCTTATACAAACATATACAAACACTGCTCACTACTTATATTGGTCTTATACAAACATTGCTCACTACTAATATTGGTCTTATACAAACACTGCTCACTACTAATATTGGTCTTATACAAACACTGCTCACTACTAATATTGGTCTTATACAAATATTGCTTACTACTAATATTGGTCTTATACAAACATTGCCTACTTCTAATATTGGTCTTATACAAACATTGCTCACTACTAATATTGGTCTTATACAAACACTGCTCACTACTAATATTGGTCTTATACAAACACTGCTCACTACTAATATTGGTCTTATACACTGTAATTGCTGGAATATTAATAATTAAGACATCTTCGCTGGAGGAGAGTTCGGGCTACAGAATTATAGACATTGTAAAAAAATAAAAAAAATAATAATAGACTTTATTTATTGAGGGTAACACATTTAGTTTGAGAACTAATCTTCCATGTGACCCTCTAATTTACATATTTACATAGGTTTACAATATAAACAAAAAAAGAAAAGGAAAATAAAAGTGACAATTAAATTTTAAAGAGACATCCATTATATACATCATATACAAATAATGAAGCTAAAAAGAAAATGTGCACATTTGATATGGTAAATAATTCAAATGGTTCAAGATTGTTTCAATTTATGCTAGAGAAAGTGATCTAAAACCTGAGACTCTACCAGAATGAGAAAAACAGATTTTTTTTTTTAAATTACTAATGTATAGCATTGTTCATGTTGAATACAATATTAATGCTGATTTAAAGTAAAATACATCTATGTCAAAGTATAGTTAGATAGTCATACACGTAAAGGTTATTAACATACTCTTGTTATTATCACATTTTTTGTTTTAAATCCTACAACAACCTTGCAAAGTTTAATGCACATTTTCATCTTAGAATCAGCATAGCCATTATAAACAATAACACTTTCATACAATGTTCTCCCAAAACCATTAAATAAGATATAATTGGCACATTGCTTTTAGATTTAACTGAGGGTGAGTTCATTATTTTTTGTGAACATTATACAATCGTTGTGGAAGGTGCTTAGAGTTTTCGACTGTTTTAGGTCGTTCGGCAGATTATTCCATGCAATTAGTCCTAAATATGCAATGCTAAATTGTTTAAACAGTTCTTTGTGCGGTTTAGGAATAATAAAATTGTGAGACGATAGAGACCGCAACTGAGGTAAATCATCATTTATATGTCTTCTTTTGAATATTTCATTTATATAAGAAGTAACGAGGTCTTTGATTGGTCAAATGATTTTAGCTCATCGTATTAGGTTTCCACTTAGTGACGCGTTACTTATGTGGCATGTAACGCGTAAGTGACTGTTCTGGCCAGCTAGTTTCTAACGCGCTAGAGAAGGAATAAGTAATGAGTTACATTTTGGACTTATGACATGAACCGCTACTCATAGGTGTTTTTGTGTGGGAGGTGGGGAGGTGGTGGTGTGTGTGTACAACAATATTAACAATCTGCACAAGTTTGGTAAATATCAGACGGAAAATAAAGGCCCTATCATCTTAATGAGGCAATCTAGCTAGAACTATCACTGAAGGTGATGATATCCTGGAAAACAGGTTCTGCGCATGTGCGATTTATATCTGTCACAATAGTAAATAGGTCATAAATAAAGACCCTTATTTACTATTAAATAAGTGCCATTTTATTTTTAAGTAATCAAACTTTAAAGATTAAACATCATTTTTGTAATATCTACCAAGAAGATCATTGTCAGTTAAGAAGCCAAATATCAGACTCCAATTTGGTCGACCACTATGAATTCACCAAGTGGGCGCTGCCATTTTTTTGATTCACTGTATCATGGTGGTCCACTTCCATATTTTATTTTAGACCAATTATAAGACAGATATAAGACAAAAATATTCCAATTTAACAGGTTTTACCAAAATCTTGTAATTTAATAGAACTTTAGCAGAGATATCAAACTCGCCAAAGTGGTTACTTCCCCTTTCTGTTACAGTGACCACTGCCATCACACAAATTTATAGCTGAAATCCAGCTAAGTTTAATTTTTTGATATATATATTTTAGGTCAATATTTCAACTTGCTTTGTTCATAATATAGGAAAATAGTGTGAAAAACGGTATCTGGTTACAAAAATAATTTATTTATAAAAACAAAAACTATTTTAGCGAATATGCACACTGGTTACTTGGTTAAAAGATTACACCCAAGCCAATACAGGTTGAATGTTTTCAACATCTTCTCGAAGGTGATGATGTTATTGCCAATTGTTGGTTATGGCCTGTTGGTTACGCCAAGAGTTTGCTGTACCAAACATTACCTAGAGTATCGCCATTTTTTGTAATCGCATGACCTCAGCTATCATCAGGTGATTTGCGTGGTGGCAGGGATTACTGGCTACAATATCACTGTGCGGAGGTATCATTGATATCAACAATCTGGTCAAGTTTGGGAAAGGTTGAATATAAAATAAAATGAAGGTGCTAGAGGATTCACAAGGCTGAAAATGGCATTTTTCAATAATTTAAGGGCAAAGAACTCTGGTGTTCCTGGTCCTATATAGCTGGTTTTCGAACTTGTCTGAGCTTTCATTGATATTAACAATATGTTAGGTAAAGATCGGATGAAAAATGAAGGCCCTATCGTCTTAATGAGGCAAAATATAGCATTTTTAACTAAATCAAGGGTCATAACTCTGCTGTTACTGGTTCGAACTGTACGAGCTTTCATTGATATTAACAATCTGGTAAAGTTTGGTAAAGATCGGATGAAAAAGTAAGGCCCTATCGTCTTAACGAGACAAAAGTTAACAACGAACGGACAAATGACGGACAACTCGGCATCCCATAAGCTCTGCTGGTATTCGGCCAGTAGTGCTAAAAACTGACACGATTTAAAAAAAAACAAGAAGGTGTAAACCTGAAACCCGTTACAAATAAGGTTGTAACCATTTACAGACTTACCATAGTTTTTATTTAATCAACAATGATATAGATACATGGAATGCACAATATTATTGTACAGGGAATAAGTTTCTTATAGATCAATCCTTCCAAGTTTAGTTGAACTCCGGCAAGGGGTTCAGGAGATCTAGTCCGGAAAATGTTTGTCAATTAAAACCTCGGCCGAATGGTTAACAACGTTGCGTTGTAAACCTTCGCCTCTCACCGCTACGGGTTCAAATCCCACTGGGAGCTCGACTTGTAAGTGAGGAAGTGTCGATTCTTACGGATGGCAGGAGGTGTACAGTACTCGCTGGTTATACCCAGGAAAAGTGGATGGTCTGCCTCCACCTCAAAAAATCGACCGTCATATATAACCTTACATGTATTGAAAATGAAATAAAACACCATACAAACAAATAAAACCTTTAAAGGGCCACAACTATGCCAAATTCTTTCTGCTGGAACACAATAACAATATGCGCTTCTAGGCTTGGTACTGACAATTCCAACTAAGTTTGGTTGAAATCTGGCAATAGGTTTAGGAGAACTAGTCCATACAAAGTTTGTATATAGGGGGCCATAACTCTGCCAAAATTCCTTTGACTGGAACACGATGATGATATGTGCTACTAGGCTTGGTACTGATTAACCCTACTAAGTTTGGTTGAAATCTGGCCAGGAGTTCAGGAGCACTAGCCTAGACAACGTTTGTGACATTCAGACAAACAGACAGACAGAACAAAAACAAGAGGCCCAAGAAGGCCTGTGGATGCTCTACTGGCTAAAGATAAAGTTTACGTATAAGGGGCCATAACTCTGTCAAAAATCATTCAACTGGAATATGGCGACGACATTCATAACTAGGCTGGGTAGTGATCATCCCAGCCAAGTTTCGTTGATACCTGGCCAGAGGTTCAGGAGAACTAGTCTGTACAAAGTTAGTGTATTAAACCCTTTAAGGGGCAATAACTCTGTCAAAATGCGCAACTAGGCTTGGTACTGATCTTCCCTGCCAAGATTCGTTGTAATCCGGCCAGGGGATTAGGATAAGTAGTCAGGAAAAAGTTTGTGTATTAAAAGTAATAAAACCTTAAAAGGGCCATAACAGTGTCAAAAATCATTCAACCAGAACATGGCAATGATAGGTGCAGCTAGGTTCGGTAGCCAAAATTCAAAAGACACTAGTCTGCACAAAGTTTATGTATTAAAACCTTTAAAGGGCCATAACTATGCCAAAAATCATTCAACCAGAATACTGCGATGATAAATAAGCACAACTAGGCTTGATACTGATCATCTTTGTCGTTTCATTGAAATCCGGCCAGGGGTTCAGGAGAACTAGCCCGGAAAAAGTTTGTGTATCAAAAACCTTTAAAAAGCCATAACTCTGCCAAAAATCTGTCCCTGCAAAGTTCCATTGAAATCCAGCCAGGAATTCAGGAAAACTAGTCCAGACAAAGTTTGTGTATTAAAACATTTAAAGGGCGATAACTCTGCCAAAAATCATTCAACCGGAACACGGCAATGTTATGCACAACTAGACCTAGAACTGATCATCCCAAGAAAGTTTCGTTTAAATTCAGCCAGGGGTTCAGGAGAACTAGTCCAGACAAAGTTTATGTATTAAAACCTGTAAAAGGCCATAACTCCAGAACATGGTGATGATATGTACAACTAGACTTGGTACTGATCATCCCTGCAAAGTTTCACTGAAATCTGGCCAAATGAAGGTCCTTTCATGTTAGCGAGGCAAAATACAGCATTTTTTAACTAAATCAAGAGCCATAACTCTGGTGTTACTAATTCATTTCATTGATAGTAACAATCAGGTAAAGCTTGGTAAAGATCGGATGACAAATGAAGGCCCTATCGTCTTTAACGAGGCAAAATACAGCAAGTTTAACTAAAACAAGGTCCATAACTCTGGTGTTACTGGTTCGATCTGGCTGGTTTTCAAAATCGTTCGAGCTTTCGTTGCCATAAACAATCTGGTAAAGTTTGGAAAAGATCCGATGAAAACTGAAGGCCCCATCATGTTTACGAGACAAAACTATAGCATATTTCAGAAAATCAAGGGCCATAACTCTGGCGTAAATGGTCCAATCCGGCTGGTTTGCGAACTTCTCTGAGAATTCATTGACATCAACAATCTGGTAGAGTTTGGTAAAGATCAGATGAAAAATGAAGGCCCTATTGTGTTAATGAGGCAAAATATAGCAATTCTAACTAAATCAAGGGCCTTAACCCTGGTGTTACTGGTCCAAACTAGATAGTTTTTGAACTCCTGTGAGCTTTCATTGATATCAACAATCTAGAAAAGTTTGAAAAAGATAATATGAAAAATGAAGGCCCTATCATCTTAATGATGCAAAATATAACATTTTTAACTATATCAAGGACCATAACTCCGCTGTAACTAGTCCAATATGGCTGGTTTTTGAATGTGTCTGAGCTTTCATTGACATTAACAATCTGGGAAAGTTTAGTAAAGATCGGATGAAAAATGAAGGCCATATCATCTTAACGAGAGAAAGGCCCTATCATCTTAACGAGAGAAAAGTTAACGACGGACGATGGACGGACAGCTAACAATTTATCTCCTTACTGACTTTGTGGGGGAGACATAATATTGTGTTGATGAGCCACTAAACAAGAACTCATTTAATTCCCTTCCAGATGGATCCACTTTTGAACTTTCACAAAGGCTGTAGTACACGACTGGTAATCAGTGGAGCTATCTCCGTTTGGAGGAATACTAAACTAGATCTGTTACCTTTTTGACTCTAAAAATAAAACAAGAGGACAAAGTTGGCCCTAACTGCTCACCTGGGGTAGGTTCAAATAATCAGTTTTTCAAGTGTCAATACAGTATGTCTGCAGTTATTGCATTTCAAAGTTATCAATCAATCTTGATATTTAAAGTTTGTTTATGTAGCAAAATGCAACTTTATTGTGTAAATATTTACACTAACAATTGTTGTACAGGTTAAGTTGTAGCAGAGTGGCTACATCAAATAATGATTGAAAGAAACTACAAAAGATAACAACATTAAATGGATCAACATACAATATGAACAGAATATTTCTATCAGGATTAATTTTTATTCATGATTAATGTATCAAGCGTAAAAAATTTAGGGTGATGATCAAGCATGAAATGCAATGGTAAGCTTAACATGTATTGTTAAATAAACATACTTATTTGCCAGCATTTTACGACAATCATCATAATTATCATTTCTGTGAAATTATTTTGAATTCTGACAAGTGGTTGCAGAGAATAGATTTTTAGCGTTTTTTTCATTGCCACAGCATCCAAATTTGTGGGTGGACAAGCCCAATTTCAGCTATTTTGATGAAGTGCCACCCATAGATGCTACCTGTGAAGTTTCATCCAAATTGGACAAGTCATTTAGGGGGCTGTGTCGTTTGAAGTTTTAATAGCTATATAGGGAAAATGGCCACACCTCCTCAGGCAGTTTTTCAACGAATCAGGTCCACTTTAGCGATCTTGACCTTATAATCTGCATCATAATCATTTCTGTGAAATTATTTTTAATTCTGATTGGTAGTTAAAGTGGAGAAGATTTTTAATTAATTTTTTAAAAAAAAATCCTTCTCATTGCAAAGCAACCAGGTTTCTCATTGCCAGTTGGATCAGCCCGAATTTAGCTATTTTGGTAAAAGACCATCCAAGGATACTTCCTGTGAAATTTTATCAAAATTGGTCCAGTCATTTAGGTGATGTTGTTTGAATAAAACAGTTTATGACGGAAAGACGACAGACACCAAGTGATCACAAAAGAGGGCTGGCGTGGCACAGTCGGTAGCGCGGCAGATTTGTAACCTTAGGCCCCGGTTTCAATCCTCCGTGGTGCCACTGAGTTTTGTCGGTGTGTTCTTGGGCAAGACACTTTCCCTTAGCCTCGTCCGTCGGATGGGGACGTAAACCGGGCGGTACCTCTATCTATCCTCCAAGCACGTTAAAGAACCATAGGAATCTATTCGATAATAAGAGTAGGGTACGGTTCCTGGAATCCTGTGATGATGAGCCGTTAAACAACATTCAATTCAATTCAAAAACTCACCTTGAGCTAACTACACATGTTACATTATTGACTAAAATAAAACTAGACATATGTTACCTTTATGACTAAATAACAGATGAGCAATCTTCCATCTATATTAACCTTTATGTGACGAATGGGATACTGAGTGGATTAATATTATCTGTATGATTGTTTGTATACATCCAAATTTGTAGAAAAAAGTGTGCATCAAAAAACATTTGTACTCATTCACATGGCATTATTGCACATCACCTGATTTCCAAGCAAATGTCAAGAGATCAACATAAAAGAGATAGAAATATTTGAAATATACGGTAACTCTGTATTGCACTGAGATCCCAAACAAATCTGGTTCCTGTGGGCATAAGCTACTTTAAAAGTTCTGAAATATTTTATGCCGCATGCAGTCTAGATCATCTGTAATGCTTGCTTATTATGAAGACAAACGTCTAGAAGCCTTCTTCTAAATCTTTCTGAAGCGGCGGCCATTTTACAGAGATTCTGGTATCGTTTCTGACAGAACGACAGAAAGAGAATGCACTATATTACAAATTTATAAATAAACAAGAAGCACAGCCGGTTGGTGCAGACGCTCAACTTTCAAGGCCTTGTTTATTTATTGGGAAACTATGTTGAAGGGCATAATTTTGCTTAATGCAGAGTAGAATTATTGGACTTGTTAACCAAATCTTTTAAATATAAAAGGGCCATAATGTTGCTAAAATAAAAGCATGAGTTATAAAACCTGGCTGTATGTTGTCTCATGATGTGAAGTTTCAATCCATTATGTAAAGTAGTTTTGGAGATACAAGCTTACATACAAACTTTAACCAACAAGCTTACATACAAACTTTAACCAACACGCTTACATACAAACTTTAACCAACACACTTACAAACAAACTTTAACCAACAAGCTTACATACAAACTCCACATACAAACTTTAACCAACAAGCTTACATACAAACTTTAACCAACAGGCTTACATACAAACCTTAACCAACACACTTACATACAAACTTTATCCAACAAGCTTACATACAAACTCCACATACAAACTTTAACCAACAAGCTTACATACAAACTTTAACCAACAAGCTTACATACAAACTCCATATACAAACTTTAACCAACAAGCTTACATACAAACCTTAACCAACAAGCTTACATACAAACTTTAACCAACAAGCTTACATACAAACTTTAACCAACAAGCTTACATACAAACTTTAACCAACAAGCTTACATACAAACTCCACATACAAACTTTAACCAACAAGCTTACATACAAACCTTAACCAACAAGCTTAAGTACAAACTTTAACCAACAAGCTTACATACAAACTTTAACCAACAAGCTTACATACAAACTTTAACCAAAAAGCTTACGTACAAACTTTAAACAACAAGCTTACATACAAACTTTAACCAACAAGCTTACATACAAATTTTAAGCAAAAAGTTCACATACAAACTTTAACCAACAAGCTTACGTACAAACGTTAACCAACAAGCTTACGTACAAACTTTAACCAACAAGCTTGCATACAAACTTTTTAACCAACAAGCTTACGTAAAAACTTTAACCAAAAAGCTTACGTACAAACTATAACCAACAAGCTTACGTACAAACTATAACCAGGAAGCAGACGACGATGATGATGAAGTAATGCAAATAGTACTTATTTTTACATACAACTTTGTAGCGGTTTTAAATATATGTTTCTCTCCGGGACTATCAAGAAATGTTCATATGATGTTTAAGAGTTAAATTTGTAATTTGATAAAACTACAAAAAGAGTGGCCATTCATCTTTAAAATCAAGTGTCAGAGACAATGCCGAAAGGTGAGGGGGCATATGCCATAGGCTTGTCAGTCATTCAGTCCGTCTCTCTGTCTATATAGTAGTACAGTGTTGTTGTTCTTTTTTGGCTGTTTTTATAGCCATTATTGGGTTACATTCCTAATGTCAAAACATCTTTTTTCCCCAATTTTGAGACAAAAAATCCCAGTTGAAAGAAGAAAAACAAATATAAAAAAAAGAAGCGTTCATGTGACAATTACTGAGTTCATGTGACAAGTACTGAGTTCATGTGACAAGTACTGAGTTCATGTGACAAGTACTGAGAACAAGAAGCGTTCATGTGACAAGTACTGAGAACAAGAAGCGTTCATGTGACAAGTACTGAGAACGTTCATGTGACAAGTACTGAGAACGTTCATGTGACAAGTACTGAGAACGTTCATGTGACAAGTACTGAGAAAGTTCATGTGACAAGTACTGAGAAGCGTTCATGTGACAAGTACTGAGAACGTTCATGTGACAAGTACTGAGAAGCGTTCATGTGACAAGTACTGAGAACGTTCATGTGACAAGTACAAGAAGCGTTCATGTGACAAGTACTGAGAACGAAACACTTTTAAATGCCTCTGTTGACCTTAGTGCACTGAAAACAGTATAAACTAGAATGGATTTGACGGCGTGCCATCACAAAATACCCACGTTTTCTTTACACAGGTCAATTCCCTTTAAAGGGACAATATCCGTAGCTTTTAGCCTATAAAACACAAACTAATTACGTGGACAAACATAACACACCAAACATTATTGAATATTTACTAAATAAAACCAAGATTGTTTGACGGAATTCAATAGCGTGCAAAAAAAGAAATACTGCTTCGTGGGGTTGAACTCATAACCCACAATAAAATTACACTCTGAGTTTTAAATAATAAATCATTTGACATGCTGTGTATCTCTTTCATAGATGACTACTATACCAATTAATGTGCAAAAGTATGAAAAAATGACACCATAATTGAATTATTAGTGTATTTGACACACCTACACAGCTAACCCCCCATCCTGGGCCACTGGGCAGACGTCCGACTTCGAAATAATAAATTGAATTGAATTGGGTTTTAAGGCGCACCAAAACATGAAAGGTTATATGGCGCCTAACAGGCATGAACATGCCAGGCTCATCCTCCATGTACATCGAGATAAAATATGGAAAATGGGCCTAGAACCTTCTCACCCTGAACTGCAGAGTTGCTGCAAATTCTATCGCAGAAACTCCATTTACGCTGGAGCAACGTTTATTGTTTTTCTGCCACTGCTCTTTTGATGTGAGCGAGATGGCACCTGAAACAATGCAGGGATCATGATGAAGACCTTTAATGAACATGAACAAAAAATGATAAAATGAACATGAATTTGGTGGATTCTACCCATCTGCCTTTCCCTCCAAAGGGATCTGCAGTGGCCCTATTCTTTGCCCCGTGACCAAACGGGGCCCCCGAGAACCACAAGGGGCTCAAATAATAAAATCATTTGATATGTTGTTTATCTGTCATAGATGATTACATACACCAAGTTATGTGCACAAATATAGAAAAATGACAGTGTAATTGATTTTTTTAAGTGCATTTGACCTTTTGATCCCCCTGAGGGATCCTGGATGCAGAGCCATCATCATAATGTTTCATTTGAGACATAATTACAAAAAAAAAAAAATGAACCAAAATCCCCCTACCCCACCCACGCTGGGCCCAAGAGCAGACATCCGAGTTTGTGAAATAACAAAATCATTTGATATGTTGTTTATCTATACCAAGTTATGTGCAAAAATATGGAAAAATGACAGTGTAATTGAATTTTTAGTGTAACTGACCTTTTGACCCCTACTGAGGGCCCCTGGGCTCGGAGCCAAAAATAATGTCGCTCTTGCATGCCGTCATCATATGGTGAAGTCATATCCTAAGTTTGGTTGAATTCCGTTCAGCGATTTAGAAGGAGATGCGGTAAGGGATGGACGGCCGGATGGACGGACGGACAAACACAGGCGAATTTAATATACCGTTTTTTTTCCAAAACGTTTTTTTTCCAAAACGTGGGTATCAAGATGAACATTTTACTGTATTCTTTCCTAATTTTATAAAAAAATCAAGCTAAAATTCCCAATTGTTACGGCATGGGTTACGTCCCCAAAGTATAGAAAGAAACACTGATATACACAACAGTATAATTATGTGGTTAAGGCAATTAACATAAACTATAGAGGAAAAAAAGACTTGTAACTGGTTTGCATATGCATCCTTTTTCAAATTCTACACACAAAAAATAATTTGGGACATCCTAAACGTGTCTACAGATTTTGCTTGAATTTTACAGGATGGTTCACTATGATGCCAAGATGTACTTTTCAAGAGATCAACAGTTAAGCCTCTTTTTTTTAAGTCACCCAGCACAGATTCATCTGTATTATCCAAGGCCCTTACCTACAGATGAGCAAACATATCCAGCACAGGATTATCTCCATTATCCAAGGCCCTTACCTATAGATGAGGAAACATCCCCAGCACAGCCTTATCTGTATTATCCAATTAAGGCCCTTACCTACAGATGAGGAAACAACCCCAGCACAGGATCATCTGTATTATCCAATTAAGGCCCTTACCTACAGATGAGGAAACAACCCCAGTACAGGATCATCTGTATTATCCAAGGCCCTTACCTACAGATGAGCAAACATATCCAGCACAGGATTATCTCCATTATCCAAGGCCCTTACCTACAGATGAGGAAACATACCCAGTACAGGATCATCTGTATTATTCATGGCTCTTACCTGAAGACGAGGAAACATCCCCAGTACAGGATCATCTGTATTATCCAAGGCCCTTACCTACAGATGAGAAAACATACCCAGTACAGGATCATCTGTATTATCCAAGGCTTTTACCTGCAGATGAGGAAACATACCCAGTACAGGATCATCTGTATTATCCAAGGCCCTTACCTACATATGAGGAAACATATCCAGTACAGGATCATCTGTATTATCCAAGGCTTTTACCTGCAGATGAGGAAACATACCCAGTACAGGATCATCTGTATTATCCAAGGCCCTTACCTACAGATGAGAAAACATACCCAGTACAGGATCATCTGTATTATCCAAGGCTTTTACCTGCAGATGAGGAAACATACCCAGTACAGGATCATCTGTATTATCCAAGGCCCTTACCTGCAGATGAGGAAACATACCCAGTACAGGACCATCTGTATTATCCAAGGCCCTTACCTACATATGAGGAAACATATCCAGTACAGGATCATCTGTATTATCCAAGGCCCTTACCTACATATGAGGAAACATATCCAGCACAGGCTTATCTGTATTATCCAAGGCCCTTACCTACAGATGAGGAAACAACCCCAGCACAGGATCATCTGTATTATCCAATTAAGGCCCTTACCTACAGATGAGGAAACAACCCCAGTACAGGATCATCTGTATTATCCAAGGCCCTTACCTACAGATGAGGAAACAACCCCAGCGCAGGATCATCTGTATTATTCAAGGCCCTTACCTACATATGAGGAAACATATCCAGTACAGGATCATCTGTATTATCCAAGGCCCTACAGATGAGGAAACAACCCCAGCACAGGATCATCTGTATTATCCAAGGCCCTTACCTACATATGAGGAAACATAGTCAGTACAGAATCATCTGTATTATCCAAGGCCCTTACCTACATATGAGGAAACATATCCAGTACAGGATCATCTGTATTATCCAAGGCCCTTACCTACAGATGAGGAAACATATCCAGC
Organism: Cyrtodaria siliqua; assembly: GCA_037043455.1. Classification (NCBI taxonomy): domain Eukaryota; kingdom Metazoa; phylum Mollusca; class Bivalvia; order Adapedonta; family Hiatellidae; genus Cyrtodaria; species Cyrtodaria siliqua. The sequence goes on along the minus strand of JAWPHD010005695.1, from coordinate 21,102 downwards.
ACAGGCTTATCTGTATTATCCAAGGCCCTTACCTACAGATGAGGAAACAACCCCGGCACAGGCTTGTCTGTATTATCCAAGACCTCTTACCTACAGATGAGGAAACAACCCCAGCACAGGATCATCTGTATTATCCAAGGCCCTTACCTATAGATGAGGAAACAACCCCAGTACAGGATCATCTGTATTATCCAAGGCCCTTACCTATAGATGAGGAAACAACCCCAGCACAGGATCATCTGTATTATCCAAGGCCCTTACCTACAGATGAAGAAAAATACCCAACACAGACAAATTGTATGCAAATGAAAACAAAAAAAATGTAATTAAACGTTTAGTTTTTGTGACTGTCTGTACCATGTATAGATGTTTGTAGACAACTGAGATCCATGTTTTTTCATCTGCACGTAGTGAAAACTGAAGAATTAGATGTCAAACATGCAGCGTACACTATATAGTGCATATCTGCTACAAGTGGGTTGTGCTTCTGGGGCATATTTGTCAGACAAGGGGGAATTACAATTAGACTAGATTATCTTACTAATATCGTCAATATTTGTTAAAATTTGGTGATAGTACATGTATTTAAGTGCCCTTGACTAGGACCCAGGGTCAGTTGGAGGACTGGAAGTTATTGGCATTAAGACGGACAATGACCAGAAGGTTATATATGAAATTTGAACATTCTACTCCCAAGGACAAAACAAGTTATAATACAATATGTTGACGCCGTCGAGCCCGCCAACATTAGCGGCACATATATCTCGCATTTTTTCAGTTGACCTTTATATTTTAGTAAGATCATGTTGATGTTGTCATGATGAGTATATATTGAAAGTTTGATGAAGAAACATGAAGAAATGATAAAGTTATAGCCAACCTTTAGTTTTCGGACGGACTGGCAGACGGACGACTAAGTGATCCCTATGTATCGCAATTTTCTTCGAAAAACAAAAATGAGTATTTAACCCATATAATGACCTTCAGTGTGACCTTGACCTTTATGTTTTAGTATGGGCATGTTGATATTGTCATGATGAGTATATATTGAAAGTTAGATGAAAAAATATCAAGAAATGTTATATAGAGAATATTTGTTGTTTTGGAGTGAATAACAATATATTTCATCGATAAGTGAGAAAACTTTATATTTTTACGACAAAGCATGAGTGAACATATAAAAGTTTTCTCACTCCGAGATATACCAAATACCAACATTTTATTTTAGCTAACAGAATAATTAACTATTAATATTACAAAACACAGTCTGAATATGCCTAAGACAAATGAAAATCTTGCTTCTTTTCATGCTTCTTTGCCAATCTTGACTTCACCTTTATCTAAAAGGTATTTGATGCGCACTATACACAGAAACAACTTTTTTACCCAGTTTTGACCTCTAAGAAGGGGATGCGCAGTATACACAGTAAAATACGGTAACACTTTTATTTCATTGCTAAAATCCACTATTTCACTGCTAAGCATAAAATTGTTTGCTAGTTTATAACCAATACACTGCTGCACTGTTTGCTAGTTTACAGCTAATATACTGCTGCACTGTTTGCTAGTTTACAGCTAATACACTGCTGCACTGTTTGCTAGTTATAGCCAATACACTGCTGCACTGTTTGCTAGTTTATAGCCAATACACTGCTGCACTGTTTGCTAGTTTATAACCAATACACTGCTGCACTGTTTGCTAGTTATAGCTAAAACACTGCTGCACTCTTTGCTAGTTGATAGCCAATACACTGCTGCACTGTTTGCTAGTTTACAGCTAATACACTGCTGTGCTGTTTGCTGGTTTATAGCTAATACACTGCTGTACTGTTTGCTAGTTTACAGCTAATACACTGCTGCACTGTGTGCTAGTTTATAGCCAATACACTGCTGCACTGTTTGCTAGTTTATAGCCAATACACTGCTGCACTGTTTGCTAGTTATAGCTAATACACTGCTGCACTGTTTGCTAGTTTATAGCCAATACACTGCTGCACTGTTTGCTAGTTTACAGCTAATACACTGCTGTGCTGTTTGCTGGTTTATAGCTAATACACTGCTGTACTGTTTGCTAGTTTACAGCTAATACACTGCTGCACTGTTTGCTAGTTTATAGCCAATACACTGCTGCACTGTTTGCTAGTTTATAGCCAATACACTGCTGCACTGTTTGCTAGTTTACAGCGAATACACTGCTGTGCTGTTTGCTTGTTTACAGCTAATACACTGCTGCGCTGTTTGCTAGTTTATAGCTAATACACTGCTGCACTATTTGCTAGTTTACAGCTAATACACTGCTGCGCTGTTTGCTAGTTTACAGCTAATACACTGCTGCGCTGTTTGCTAGTTTATAGCCAATACACTGCTGCACTGTTTGCTAGTTTACAGCTAATACACTGCTGCGCTGTTTGCTAGTTTACAGCTAATACACTGCTGCACTGTTTGCTAGTTTATAGCTAATACACTGCTGCACTGTTTGCTAGTTTACAGCTAATACACTGCTGCACTGTTTGCTAGTTTACAGCTAATACACTGCTGCACTGTTTGCTAGTTTACAGCTAATACACTGCTTCAAACAATAGTTTACTTACTGTTCACCTTCTATTCGTCGATGTGACTTGTCTTAAATTGTTCCGCTACGGACAAATTATATATTTTACACTCAAAGGGACATATTTTATTAAATATGAATAATATAGAGTTATGGAACATCTGCACCATAGCTCAATGAATGGTTACATTACTATTGTAGAAGATATACATGGTTATCTTAAATGGGTTTATACAAAATTGATGACGTACATGTTGTTCGAAAGGTAAATATCCCACTGGGAGCAAAATGTTGATTCTTACGGAGGGCAGAATGTATACAGTACTGGTTCTACCCAGGAAAAATGGGTTGGTCTGCCTCTACCATAAAAATTGACCATCATATATGGCCTAAAATGTGTTAAAAACGATCTAAAACAACATTTAAATAATAGACAGGTATAAATAGAAACGACTGACATTTTACGAATAATAATGTAGTTAATACTATTGTCATGTTGTCGTTGAAATTTAATGTTTAAATCATATAATCATACGAGTGTCACATTAAGCCGAGTGTCACATTAACCGTTACAGACAAGGCAGAGCATCAGCACACTAACAGTCATAAATGTCTGAGTAAAATGCATCATATTTATCCATGATACAGGTCTATTGTCTTTTGTTTAATTATTAACCAGATTTTCGAGGAATAAACATTTATTCTCCCCCACCCTTATTTTGAAATAAATTTGAATGATAAACTAGCAATTAATTTATTATCGCCTAAGTAATATAATTTGCAACACCTCTCATACCACCATCTGTTTCAAACGAGACATACATGCTCTAAAAGCCCAATTTAAGCTTACTAAATGTTTTGATAAATGTTACCCCCAAACTGATACTATTTTACATCTTGTTGATAGCGCCATAAAATTATTCTTTTGTCAGATAGGAGTGAACTACCGGTACAAGTAAAACAACTTCTCCAGACACTGAAAAAGCAGATTATGTCATTCAGAATTCTGTAAATAATACGCCATGTGAAATGCTTCACATCAAATTTTTTGGAATGTGCGCATGGGACACGGATGCCCCCACTGAAAACAATCGGTGTAAAAAGACACTCAAGATATTTTAACGTAAGATTTGACGAAAAAAGGACTTATGGACCGGTAATACTGTGTCGATTTTGATGCCGAAACAATATGTACATCTTGACATCATAGGTAAGCATCCTGTAAAGTTTCAAAGCAATCGGTTGAAAAGTGTTAGAGGAGATAGATACACGACGTAAAATTTGACAAAAAAAGGGCAATAACTCCAGTAATACTGGGTCGATTTCGATGCTGAAACAACATTCACATCTTGACATCATAGGTGAACATCCTGTAAAGTTTCGAAATAATCTGTTGGAAACTGTGGGAGGAGATAGACAAACTTTTCAGGACAGACAGACGGACACTCGGACGGATGGATAGATGGATGGTCATGGCTTACACTTTAATTATGCCCCCTCACCATTCAGTGCTGGGGGCATAAAACCCCACAAAAAAGCTACATATGATGCTATAGTTGGTTGGCTTGGTACACAGACACTTTGTATTAAAATCATAACTACAACTATAAAATACTGTAACACTTTGTATGTATTAAAGTCATAACTACAACTACAAGCAAGGTTTTACGCAAGCGTAAAATAGCTGCCGAGAGACAAGAAGTTAACGTAATAATATATCAAATCACGGGTGTTAAAACAATATTGAAAAAAACAAATATTGTCACGGAGACATATACACGCTACCACCGTTTTTTCTTACATTCTTCCCGATTTTTACCATCAGTTCTTCCTACCAAGCATTTTAAATCAATATGGGCGACCACGCTTTTTTCTGTTCAAATACACTGACATGCCTTACATACTGATTAAAATTCACGCTTGTAACACAATGTGCTAGAAGTACACATCAGCACAGAAATACAATTGTTCACATGTTAAAGGGATACAGTATGTGTGCGTTAGAGTGTGCATTACAACACATATAAACTAGTCACTGTTACCATGTGTAATTATAAGATTGCGTTATCAAAGTGAAAAATGTAAAGGAACTGTTGCTACCTTACCATTAGCAAAAAAGAAAACCATAATAATGGTATAAAAAAAAAAAAAAGGAAATCAGCAGGCTTGAACCCTACCTTCCTGGGCACTAACACGACACCTCTGTCAACTGCACTATAGAGGTTTGTGAATGTTTCATTGCTAATATACATATAATAATAATAATAATAATAATGATTACATGCTACATTTCAGTAGACTGGTTTATGAAAACGTCATTTTATCAAGTGAAATGGTACCATTACAAAATATGTGTTTATACCATTCAAGTTTTTCAGACGAGTTCTATAGGAATTCAAGTTGTAAAGCATGCTTATCGACACACATGAGTCACAGTCTGTTTTCCATAGACAGATATAAACCTATATAAGGGCAGCTGAATAAAATACTGTAAAACAATTCAGTCTACAGGTCTATTCAGTCTACATGCAGTCTCATGGTGGTTTAGCTAAGAATGATGTCTAACCATTATATTGTCTTGTAGTGAACCATGTGACACGTATGAGCTATTTACATTATACATTTACCTAAACATTATATTGTCTTGTAGTGAACCATGGGACACGTATGAGCTATTTACATTATACATTTACCTAAACATTATATTGTCTTGTAGTGAACCATGGGATACGTATGAGCTATTTACATTATACATTTACCTAAACATTATATTGTCTTGTAGTGAACCATGGGACACGTATGAGCTATTTACATTATACATTTACCTAAACATTATATTGTCTTGTAGTGAACCATGGGATACGTATGAGCTATTTACATTATACATTTACCTAAACATTATATTGTCTTGTAGTGAACCATGGGATACATATGAGCTATTTACATTATACATTTACCTAAACATTATATTGTCTTGTAGTGAACCATGGGACACGTATGAGCTATTTACATTATACATTTACCTAAACATTATATTGTCTTGTAGTGAACCATGGGATACGTATGAGCTATTTACATTATACATTTACCTAAACATTATATTGTCTTGTAGTGAACCATGGGATACGTATGAGCTATTTAAATTATACATTTACCTAAACATTATATTGTCTTGTAGTGAACCATGGGATACGTATGAGCTATTTAAATTATACATTTACCTAAACATTATATTGTCTTGTAGACCATGGGATATGTATGAGCTATTTAAATTATACATTTACCTAAACATAATATTGTCATCTAGTGGATTAGCTTGTATGTTGTTTAATCACAGACAAATATAAGTAGTGTTATTAATCATATTTTAAAGCTCATCTTTTTATTAATTTGTGCATTGTTTCTTAAGCATATTATAAAGTTTCTGGACATGTTTTATGCCTCACATAACATTGTTTCAACAAATGTGTGTATATATTGAAAATATATATACGTTTTTTATTGAAAATATATATACGTTTTTGTTTGAGGACCACATGTCAGACTGTCTATAAGCCAAATATGTTATCCTCGACAATAAAGATATTATTATTATTATTACCGGATCAGCATTTCAAAAATGTTGCAACCTGTATAATAAATGAAAAGCTAATTGGGTTTCAAGTATTTCTAAGATTGAATTTTATATATGATTGCAATAATACAAGGAAAATGACAGGTGTAAATGAAGCATTACAATGTCGATATGTAGACAGCCTTATATAGGTACTTATTACTCTATGTATTTCATTCACCAGACAACACTTATAAGAAGCTTGCTTTTAAAGCTAATAGTATGTATTTGTCATCATAATTTGCTCAAATTTTATACACGTTCTTTAATGCAGTGACCAATGTACTCCGATTATGAAATTGATTGTTTTCAATTTTATCTGATGAATCTGATATTATTTGATATATCGATGAGTTTTGTCAGAATTGTACATTCCAATTAAGATATGAAATAAAATGTAACCGGGTACTAAAATAAGTGTAGTCTAGTGTATACATTAACTGAATTGAATTTGATTTTATAGTCCCACACACAGCTATGGTCATATGGCGACTTTTCCAGCTTCCATTGGTGGAGGAAGACCCAAGGTGCCTCTCTGAGGGTACCTGGATAGAACCACCAACATTCCGCGAGCCAGATGGATAGCTTACTCCCATAAAAATTCCTAGGCCCCGAGGGATCGAACCCACAGCAGCGAGGGACAAGTGATTTCAAGTCAGAAACTCCAACCACTCTGCCAAGGATGCCCCACGTATATATTAATTCTTTTATTACAGCATATTGATATATTATCATATACTTCATTTTATGTAACAGTTGTTTCAAACTTCTAAAAAATCAAGCTGTTATTTTGTTTATGTTTACATTGTAATATTGCAATTACTATGCCAGAGATGGCCCATGATTGGAAAATAAATTTTACAGCATGTACTAGAAACATATAGATATCGACTCACCTTACTTAAATGAGATTTGAGACTTTTCTCACTTGCATAACCCCGATCACAAAACGGACACATGCAGTGTTTCTGACCAAACGTTGTTTTGTCGTGCTGACGCATGTGATGTTGTAAGTTGGACATTTGAGCAAATGCTTTATCACAACCATCTATCGGACATCGGTATGGCTTTTCACCTGAAACACAGAGTAAAATAAAGTATATTTATCATATACTTCCCTATAAATATGTTGTTTTTTAATATATGATACGACATAGACCTAGCTAGTCATATCGATCAGGAACTCGTTGCCGGGCATTAAAGCTTTATCACACGCCTGAAATATAGGGTGAAAAAATGTCATATCACGGAAATAACCGAATGTTCATCTCGATCCTTTTACCGGAGTGATACGGAAATAACCGATTAGTTACGATTGTATACGATTTGTCACATGTATGGTTTGTCATCTGCATTTCATTAGTTACTTCCATCCTGTTTTCGCGGCAGATTATTGGCTATAGAATCATTATCTGTGGATGAAATAACCACTTATAGCATTTCATCTTGATTACAATTCAAATTCAATGGAATTCATTTCCAATAAGGTTTCGGAAAAAATAAATGTTGTGTACCACTTGCGCGACAGACATGAGCACATAAGAATGGACTAGATCTATAAAAAAAATCACCGGAAAAACAGCGTAGTGAGTGAGCTGAAGTTGACATTTCGACAAAGCTGAATGATATGATGAATAGAATAAAAAATGTACATTTTCATATAAAAAATACACATTTATTATTCTCTATCTATCAATGAAAGTAATTAATAAAACGTGTCAAATAGCCATTGGCTTCATCATACTGTTTCAACTTATTTAAACTTTCCAGTGGGTTCTGGGACAAGATTAGGGCCAATGCCTCCCCAGTCAGAGTGGTAGATTTAGTCCAAAAGGGTTTTGTCTTTTTATCATACAGCTTATTCAAACCGATCTACATAAATTGTGTGGTCTCTGGGATTGCAGGGGAAAAGTGGCAGAAAAATAACAACGTGGATTCCGCATAACTGGGAAGTTTACTTAAACTCAACAATTTGAAAGTTTTAAGTCATTCCTCGGTAATCATTTTTCTATTTTTAGTAACAGTGACATTGACCCTAGTGACAGCAAATGCAATCCGAAGCTTTCTTTCCATATAACCTGCCAAACAGCTAGTTTCAATCCAATATCTCATTCCTAACTGAAGTTATTGCCCTGAACAATTTTTCTATTTTTACTAACAGCGATCTTGACCTCAGTGACCTCAAATGCAACCCCACCCTTCCTATCCATATAGGCTACTTACACAGCAAGATTGGTACTAATATCTCATTCCTAACTGACGTTATTGACTGAAAACCATTTTTCTATTATTTATTTTTAAGATTGACCCTGACCTTAGTGACATCAAATGTAATCCCAAGCTTCCTTAACAGTAAGTTTCAATCCAAAATCTCATTTCTAACTAAAGTTATTGCCCAGTTAAAAACATTTTTCTATTTTTAGTAACAGTGATCTTGAACTTGACCTCAGTGACCTTAAATGCAACCCCAAGCTTCTTTTCCTTATAAGCTACAAACACAGCATGCTTCATTCCAATACCTCAGTCCTAACTAAAGTTATTGACTGGAATCCATAACTTTAACACTGCTCTCCCACCTGAACGCACGTAAGCTCGTCAAACGAAATTTGCCACTGCTCTCCCAGCCCCACGCACATAAGCTCGCCAAACGAAATTTGCCAATCCTAACTACCGGAGTTTTGCAAAAGAAAATTTGGTTAATAAATGCAATGTGGGTCTTTTTTGAAACTATCCAAGTTTTAACCATTTGTAAATAAAGACTGTAAATATTCTCATTAAATCATAATTAAGTTACATTCATTTAACAGTGAAATTTTAATCTTGATATTTTTCTTCCACAAAAAAAAAGTCGTTGCCCTCAGAGTTTTCTGTATTAATTGATTCTGTTCACTGCAAATTGAGTCTACAATATGTATTTCCTTTTTTTTATTGCGTGATGTATCTTCTGAAATTCATTTCCGCTTTTAACAGAAATCTTGTTTTTTCTTTTCCATGATAAATAAACCATTAGAATTATTAGAAAAAGTGTATTTTTTCTCTGAGCAATAAATATACCTGTATTTCATTTTCATCATGAAGGAACTGATATCAGCTTCAACCATTACTAATTCTGAGTTATGTCCCTTTGACATCAAATAGGGTTTGTGGTTCTGTGAACGGAACACAAAAACGGTGCCCAACTTGAACAGCCTTTATAAATTTGATAACCACTTTATTTATGGGAGTATACCTGAATGGCTGCCTTTATTATTGCCAAACATTTTGTTTTAGTCAGTTGCTATGTTTGTCCAAAAATATCTGTGTTTGTTCAAAGTACACAATCAATTGAAAATATTGAAAAGAATGGCAGCAAGAACGAGTCTGCAAGCACAGAAATGCCGCGTAGTCACTAGTGATGCTCCACTTGTGAAGTAGATAAACATTGTTGAATTTTATATTCATTTGAATATTTGCATTAAATTCCGAATACACTTCAATTTTCAAGGTGGCATAGCATACACACACGATGTGTCTCAACAGTAAAAGGATATTCCACTGTCTAAAATTCAAAATGAACTGATGGTTGTCTCTCTTTATATTATTATCATACTCCCAAGGTACCTTATTTTAGGTACTACCACCATGTGGAAAATAATGTTAATACCTTAACTGATTTACATTTTTTTGGCATTTATGGAGTTTTCAACACTGACAATGAATGGCAAATTTACCTACTGAAATGTTTATATTATAAATAGCCAAAACATAATAAGCACGACTATAATAGCGTTTGTGTCCATTGTAAACCCAGATCAGCCTGCAAGTAACTCGCAGGCTGATCAGGGTTAAAAATGTCTGGCTGCTGATCAGTCATTTTCCCCAAAACACCCCTTTGTCACATAAATGGAATGGTCTTAATTCAAAGAAAGAACAGTCCATTACATATATGTAGGGGGTTAAGGGTTAAAATGACTCCTTTTTTACAACCAAATTAACCATGCACTGTAACATGTGCTATCAGCTTATGCACCATGGTTAATTTAAGAGTCTTATAAATAATTTCATTCGAGACCTATGTTGAAAATAAATTTTAGACCTAAGCATCTCCTTGGCCGAATGGTTAACGACGTTGCATTGGAAACCTTCGCCTCTCACCGCTGCAGGTTCAAATCCCACTGGGAGCTTGACATGTAAGTGAGGAAGTGTCGATTCTTATGGACAGCGGATCCGGTGTACAGTACTGGTTCTACCCAGAAAAATTGGGTGGTCTGCCTCCACCACAAAAAATCAACAGTCATATATAACCTTGCATATGTTGAAAATGACTTAAAAAATACCATACAAATACCATACAAACACCATACAAACAAACAAAAACAAAACATTTTAGACCTAAACAGCTCACAAAATATTTTGATTCATAAGACATTTTTATCATGAACTGGAACAAAGCCTGATTGTAAATGCATTTGACCCCTTTGTGACCTTGACCTTTCATCCAATGATCTTGAACTCAATAGATACGATCATCGTCACATTTATAATAAAGTATGTAAGTTTGATGATGATTGGATAAAAAATGTTGAAGTTATTTACATGTTAAGAAATGCGGACGTAAACATTTACCTGATGCTAAGAGTCTATCAACACATAAATGCAATTTGTGACCATGAACTTTGACCTATAGACCCCATAAGATCCTTCGAACAGACGAGATAAAAATATCAAATTATTTGTAAAGTTTGACCAAGGAGCTAGGTCCACAAAGGCGGGGAACAAGCCTAGGGTCTACGCTTGTTGGATGGTTGTACCCGCCCACTAAGTGTATATATGGTTATAGGGTAGGGATCTCAATGGTTTACAAGTTATGACCTGGGGGCTATGTCACCAGGGGTGGGGAAGGAGTGCAGGGTCTATCCTGGTTGGATGGTTGTATCCGTCTATTCATACCCAGTAAGTGTATATATGGTTATAGGGTAGGGATCTTAATGGTTTCCAAACTATGACCCAGAGGCTATGTCCCCAGGGTTGGGAAAGGAGATCGGTGTCTATGCTGGTTGAGTGGTTGTATCTGTCTGTTCATGCTCAGTAAGTGTATATATGGATATAGGGAGGGGATCTCAATGGTTTCCAAGTTATGACCGAGGGGCTATGTCCCCAGGGGTGGGGAAGGAGCCCGGGGTCTATGCTGGTTGGGTGGATATATCTGTCTGTTCATGCCCAGTAAGTGTATATATGGTTATAGGGTGGGGATCTCAATGGTTTCCAAGTTATGACCGAGGGGCTATGTCCCCAGGGGTGGGGAAGGAGACCGGGGTCTATGCTGGTTGGGTGGTTCTATCTGTCTGTTCATGCTCAGTAAGTGAATATATGGTTATAGGGTTGGGATCTCAATGGTTTCCAAGTTATGACCGAGGGGCTACGTCCCCAGGGGTGGGGAAGCAACCCGTTGTCTATGCTGGTTGGATGGTTGTATCTGTCTGTTCATGTTCAGTAAGTGTATATATGGTTATAGGGTGGGGATCTCAACGGTTACTAATTTATGTCTCAGGGGCCCACCCACACCCTCATATTTCACCTCTTGTGACCCCCGGGGCGGGTCCAATTCTGAACCCAGGGTCACCATTTGAGCAAACTTGGTAGAGGACTACTAGACGATGCTACATACAAAATATCTAAGCTGCAGCCTTTTTTGTTTCGGAGAAGAAGATTTTGAAGTGTTTTTCCTATATACTTCTATGTAAAAATGACATTTTTTACCAATTCAGGGGCCATAATTTTGTCAAAATGAATGGAAGAGTTATGGGGATTGTTGGATGAGGTACAGAATTTGATGTGAAACATTAGTTTAAAATTTTAGTGCAATAACTTGAGTAGTTTTGAAGTTATAAATCTATTGCACAAAAACTTTAAGGTAAAGACAAGACAATCAAAGGGCCATAATTTTGTCAAAATGAAAGGAAGAGTTATGGGGATTGTTGGATAAGGTTCAGAATTTGATAGGAAACATTAGTATAAAGTTTTAATGCAATAGCTTGAGTAGTTTTAAAGTTATAAATCTATTGCACAAAAACTTTAAGGTAAAGACATGACAATCAAAGGGCCATAACTTTGTCAAAATGGAAGGAAGAGTTATGGGGATTGTTGGATAAGGTGCAGAATTTGATGGGAAACATTAGTATAAAGTTTTAATGCAATAGCTTCAGTAGTATTGAAGTTATAAATCTATTGCACTAAAACTTTAAGGTGAAGCTGGGGACGCCGACGACGACGCCCTTGGTGAGTTAGATAGCTCTCACTATTCTTCGAATAGTCGAGTTAAAAAATTAGAACTCAAATAATCCTGAATATTTTTACATGTAACTTGCAAGCAGTTTAATATGTTTACACATTTATCTAGACTGTGCTGTACTTGAATAATAAATACTTACTTGATAAAAGTGTGTATTGATCCATACTCAGCTTATGTCATACTCAAGGTCATGTGTGTATTGACTAATTCACATATTTATCAAGTATGTATTGATAAGTCAAGGGTACCACTGCCTAGATAAATGTGTTAACATATTAAACTGAAAGTTTCATGTAAAAATATTCAAGAATATTTGAGTTCTAGTTTTTATCTCTTTCAAATGCAATCTCAGTGGGATTACACAAAAGGGGACATTACCCTTAAGGCTCAAATAATTTCTTGTTTTGAGACTGATGTACACATTTTTATTGAATTATTTCACAGACCTAATAACAAATTTATTAATATGTCTGTGATTATTTATACAACAGCTGCAGTTGGCAATGAAAACCTCATATGATCTAAAATTTATGATTAAAAACAATCAACATAGAAATGTGTCCATGGGTCATGGATGACCCCACTGAAACAATCAGTGTAAAACGCAAAATTTGACGAAAATGGGGCCGTAACTCTGGTAGTACAGGGTCCATATTGACGCTGAATCAATAGTCACATCTTGACATCATAGGTAAGCATCCTGTAAAGTTTCAAAGCAATCAGTTGAAAAGTGTGGGAGGAGATAGACACACAATTTATTTTCACGTAAAATTTGCATACCTTGAATGAGCATGATAAAAAATGCAAAAAAATGAATCTGAATGGATAGGGGTGGGGTGAGTGGGGTCCTACTGTCTGCATGTGACAGTGTGTTTGTGAGGTTTCAGTGGTTAAATTCTACACAGGCAACCACACGGGGATTGTTTGTATGAAGTAACGTGTCTAGACGTTCTAGTACTAACTGCCATAATTCGCTATGAAAGCGTGCAAATAAATCGCTATGAAAGCGTGCAAATAATTCGCTATGAAAGCGTGCAATTAATTCGCTATGAAAGCGTGCAACGTCGCTGTTCTGACAGTACGTACTGGAGCCTTAACACACTATTGTTAACACACATTTTAATGCAATGAATTAACATTATTAAATTTTGAATAACAGATACAACAAACATAATGTAAATATAAGGTGTGAATTCAATATTTCGATCTTTTTACAGGGTATAAAAAACATGAGCTAATTTAAAGTTAGCGAAGCCCGAAGAGTTGTACTTTGATTGACACCAATTTCTCATGCAAATGCCTCTATAGTCCCTCATGCAAAATGCCTCTATAGTCCCTCTTGCAAAATGCCTCTATAGTCCCTCATGCAAAATGCCTCTCTAGTCCCTCATGCAAAATGCCTCTATAGTCCCTTATGCAAAATGCCTCTATAGTCCCTTTAAAGTTTTGCTCCTGATAAATTTTCTATAGTTTTATTGTTTGGATTATGCTCTAGAAGATACTTCTAAAAAAATGAAATTCAAACAAAAATGATGATCCTGGTAATGCTTAATGTTTGATTTGAATAATCTCTGTAATAGTGTCCATGTGTACTTGTGTCCGAGTGTACTAATGTCCGACCACTCGGCACATTTATAAACCTTTATATAAAAAATAACTAAAATAGATGTAGTTGTTTTATTTACTACCACTGTAACGCTTAGCCTTTTGTATGCAATATACAATGACGTTAAAGTTGAATTCAGGAACCCCGCTAGACACTGTTAATAATTACCCTGTAAAATGCAGATTCTTTAATTGTCAACAATCTTCTCATTTTAAATTCTGTTTTTCCCCTTAACCCTTAACCTGCTACATATATATAAATGGACTATTCTTTCTTCAAATTAAGACCATTTCATTTATGTGACAACAGGGTGTTTTGGGGAAAATGACTGATCAGCAGTCAGACATTGTAAACCATGATCAATCTGCGAGTTACTCTGATCTGGGTTTATAATGGACGCAAAGGCTATTATAGCCATTCTTAGCGGGTTAAAGGTTAACATTTTATGACCAAGATGTATGCTTACTTGCCTGCCTTAATTATTTACATGGTGCATCGACGAGGTTAAAAAATATCGTCTTGACCCGTTGTATAAAAAAAAAAAAATTTTTTTTTTTTGTTTTATTATTAAAATTGATATGACAATGTTAACTGACTATGTCTTTATATATTTATGATGCAATGTGTTTGTTTTTAAAAACAGCATGATGTTTTGAAATATCCTCTGCTGTACTATTTGAATTGAAAATCAACTTGGGAACACAGTGTCCCTTTAATTTGTTAGGTCAGAGTGTGACATCATTTTTCAACACATTTAAGGCCATGTAAGACAGTTGATTTACAGTGGTGGAAGCAGACCACCCATGTATGACAGTTGATTTACAGTGGTGGAAGCAGACCACCCACGTATGACAGTTGATTTACAGTGGTGGAAGCAGACCACCCACGTATGACAGTTGATTTACAGTGGTGGAAGCAGACCACCCACGTATGACAGTTGATTTACAGTGGTGGAAGCAGACCACCCATGTATGACAGTCGATTTACAGTGGTGGAAGCAGACCACCCACTTATGACAGTTGAATTACAGTGGTGGAAGCAGACCACCCATGTATGACAGTTGATTTACAGCGGTGGAAGCAGACCACCCACTTATGACAATTGATTTACAGTGGTGGAAGCAGACGACCCACGTATGACAGTTGATTTACAGTGGTGGAAGCAGACCACCCACTTATGACAGTTGATTTACAGTGGTGGAAGCAGACCACCCATGTATGACAGTTGATTTACAGTGGTGGAAGCAGACCACCCACTTATTCCTGGAATCAGTACTGTATATCTCTATCAGCGTGTGGTTGCCGGGGAAGAATACAACCACTGCTAATCACACTAGAGGCAGAGGGGTAGGACACCCTCTTCATGTTCATTTTGTCATATTTTTTTATCATGCGCAAGGTCTTCTTCATGACATAAATGGAGTGTCTACCTCATGTTGAAATTCCAGATCTTTAAGGATACCCATGAACTCTTCAGTGATACATTGTGCTATGATTTTTTTACCTGTACAGTAATATTCTATAAGTAAAATGTTTTTAATAACTTTATTTAATTTAAATTTACGATAATCAGAATTGACAAAAAAAATATATGTCAATTTCAATTTATTTCATAGTTTGTGCCAGGATACTTTTTTAATGTACATTTATACCATATACTGCATCCTATAATACAGAACAGTCATCATTTCCTTACATTTTAATGATTTCCATTATGTACGAATTATTGATTAAAACTTTCTGGAAGCTTCAAAACAAGATAACATACATTAGATTTTTTCTATTAATTATATATCTGTCTAGGTGAAGCTAGACTGCACCACATTTCTGCAGAAAAATAATCTTTATGCAGTCTGAGAACCAGTCACTCACTGATTCATAGAATCCAGGGAACCAGTCCCTCGATGTATGTCTTCACATATTTTTTTTCTGAATATAAATCAATGCGATTCTGCAAAAGAATAGAGAACTGAGTAACTGATAAAAATAGACCTGCAGTAACTGAAGCTGCAGCAGACGGATTTTAGAAAATAAATGGAAGCTGTAAATGAATGATGATACAGATAATGACATCCTTAATTATGAAATAAAAAAATAATGCCTCACTGCCCAGCTCCAGGACAGGGAGTTAGTTTATCTAAAGCCATGTACCTTTTAGCCACTCAAATAAAACAATTAAAGTCACGCTAGAAAAGTCACATAAGCTTTTTTACCATTTTGTTTTTCAATGTGCTTAACAGCTCTATACTTTAGTCCCCAACTTTCGTCAGACATACGTTTACTGTAGTCCTAAATTTCAGTCAGACACAAATATACTGTAGTCTGAAGGGGTCATCATCTGTATGAGACAAACAAAAGGACAATGTTGAGTCTGAAGCCCAAACATTTCCGACATGTCTGAAGAAACAAGAAGGAAAATACAGACGAAGATGGCCAATATCAATATATCCCAACATGAGGAGCATTTTAGCCCCATTCAATTCATCATGCAAATATGCACTTAATTTTCTGCCTGAAAAAGAGGTGACCTAATATATTTTGCATTATTTGACAGTGGGTGCATTCAGGGTTCTCCATTTGGCAACCACGTCGATTAACTTTGGGTTACCAATGGCCACCGTAACATTAGGTAACAATGAGGCCACGTATACTACCTCAGGTGCAGAGTCGCGAAAAGATTGGTTACCAACATTCGAACCAATGGCTAACGACAGTGACCGATGGTAACAGATGATTACACAGAGTGCTTTTGGTAACCGATGGGAGAACCCTGAACGCACTCACTGATTGATAAAACAAAAGCATGGTGGAAATCCTCGGAGTTTATTGTACATAAGGTACGATTATGTTTTAAAACGTGAAAAAGACAACAAACAATATGGTGATGTTCACATCAAGTGTAACATTCTGTGTTAACAGATAAAACTAGTAAACCGTACATAAACTTGATAGTAAAAGGCACTGACATTGCAATATTTATACATCAGTTAACAAGTAATATCTGAATGAATGTCGTTTAACGGCTCATCAACACAGTACAGGTTATTTAGAGTCGCCCCAGAGAGAGGGGAAGGATACATAGGAATCCGGGAACCTGCCCTACTCTTATTATCGAATAGATTCCTATGGTTCTTTAACGTGCTCGGTTGATAGACCGATACACGGGACCGCCCGGTTTACGTCCCCATCCGACGGACGAGGCTAAGGAAAAGTGTCTTGCCCAAGAACACACCGACAGAACTCAGTGGCACCACGGAGGATTGAACCCGCGGCCTCCGGTTACAAATCAGCCGCGCTACCGACTGCGCCACGCC
Source organism: Cyrtodaria siliqua (assembly GCA_037043455.1). NCBI lineage: Eukaryota > Metazoa > Mollusca > Bivalvia > Adapedonta > Hiatellidae > Cyrtodaria > Cyrtodaria siliqua. Next base: position 3,748 of record JAWPHD010005695.1, on the reverse strand, counting down.
AGCCCTCGTAATATCTGAAATTTTACCAGTTTTCAACTTCAAACAATGAGCAGAAAATGGTTTCATTTATTGATATAAAATGTTTTATCAGTGTTTCTATATTCTTGCACATTGAAGCAAAGAGCAGGTAACTTGATATAATATGCAGTACTTTGGCAAATAAGAATTGATCTCCCATTGGCCAATGGTTGTTGTTGTTAAACAGACCCACCAAAACATCTGGAGGGAAAATTTGCATTTTGCCTCATTCACAATAAGTGTGAAAAACTCAAATTAAAATAGACACCAGTAAATTATGCAGTTTTCATGCAAATATTGAGCACAAGCTCCAGCTGCATTTTTACATTAACACTAGATTTACCTGAATATCAAACCAGCCACAGACATCATAAACAGTCCATGAATTGATTAATGGCTCATCAATGATATATTGAGAGAGGTACCAAACCACAGTAAATAGACAGACTACCAGAGACAGGTCCCCTGTGACAGTATATAGACAGACTACCAGCGACAGATCCCCTGTGACAGTATATAGACAGACTACCAGCGACAGATTCCCTGTGACAGTATATAGACAGACTACCAGCGACAGATCCCCTGTGACAGTATATAGACAGACTACCATAGACAGATCCCCTGTGACAGTATATAGACAGACTACCATAGACAGATCCCCTGTGACAGTATAAAGACAGACTACCAGAGACAGATCCCCTGTGACAGTATATAGACAGACTACCATAGACAGATCCCCTGTGACAGTATAAAGACAGACTACCAGAGACAGATCCCCTGTGACAGTATATAGACAGACTACCATAGACAGATCCCCTGTGACAGTATATAGACAGACTACCAGAGAGAGATCCCCTGTGACAGTATATAGACAGACTACCAGAGAGAGATCCCCTGTGACAGTATATAGACAGACTACCAGAGACAGATCCCCTGTGACAGTATATAGACAGACTATCAGAGACAGATCCCCTGTGACAGTATATAGACAGACTATCAGAGACAGATCCCCTGTGACAGTATATAGACAGACTATCAGAGACAGATCCCCTGTGACAGTATATAGACAGACTACCAGAGACAGATCCCCTGTGACAGTATATAGACAGACTACCAGAGACAGATCCCCTGTGACAGTATATAGACAGACTATCAGAGACAGATCCCCTGTGACAGTATATAGACAGACTATCAGAGACAGATCCCCTGTGACAGTATATAGACAGACTACCAGAGACAGATCCCCTGTGACAGTATATAGACAGACTAACAGAGACAGATCCCCTGTATACAGACTACTAGAGACAGATCCCCTGTGACAGTATATAACAGACTACCAGAGACAGTATATAGACAGACTACCAGAGACAGTATATGGATGAAATACCAGAGACAGTATACAGACAGACTGCCAGAGACAGTATATAGACAGACTACCAGAGACAGATCCCCTGAGTGACAGTATATAGACACACTACCAGTGACAGATCCCCAGTGAAGTATATATACAGGCTACCAGAGACAGTATACAGACAGGCTACCAGGGACAGAAAACAGACAGACTACCAGAGACAGTATAATTATAGACAGGCTACCAGAGACAGTATACAGACAGGCTACCAGTGACAGTATATAGACAGACTACCAGAGACAGTATATAGACAGACTACCAGAGACTGTATATAGACAGGCTACCAGTGACAGTATATATACAGGCTACCAGTGACAGTATATAAACAGGCTATCATAGACAGTATATAGACTACCAGTGACAGTATATAGACAGATTACCAGAGACAGTATATAGACATACTACCAGAGACAGTATACAGACAGACTACCATAGACAGTATACATACAGACTACCAAAGACAGTATATAGATAGAATACCAGAGACAGTATACAGACAGACTATCAGAGACAGTATATAGACAGACTACCATAGACAGTATACAGACAGACTACCAGAGACAGTATATATACAGGCTACCAGAGACAGTATATAGACATACTACCAGAGACAGTATATAGACATACTACCAGAGACAGTATACAGACAGACTACCAGAGACAGTATACAGACAGACTACCATAGACAGTATACATACAGACTACCAAAGACAGTATATGGATGGAATACCAGAGACAGTATACAGACAGACTGCCAGAGACAGTATATAGACATACTACCAGAGACAGTATATAGACAGACTACCATAGACAGTATACAGACAGACTACCAGAGACAGTATATATACAGGCTACCAGTGACAGTATATAAACAGGCTATTATAGACAGTATATAGACTACCAGAGACAGTATATAGACATACTACCAGAGACAGTATACAGACAGACTGCCAGAGACAGTATATAGACATACTACCAGAGACAGTATATAGACAGACTACCAGAGACAGTATACAGACAGACTGCCAGAGACAGTATATAGACAGACTACCAGAGACAGTATACAGACTACCAGAGACAGTATATAGACTACCGGAGACAGTATATAGACTACAATAGACAGTATAAAGACAGACTACCAAAGACAGTATATGGATGGAATACCAGACACAGTATACAGACAGACTGCCAGAGACAGTATATAGACAGACTACCAGAGACAGTATATAGACTACCAGAGACAGTATAAAGACAGACTACCAGAGACAGTATACAGACTACCAGAGACAGTATACAGACTACCAGAGACAGTATATAGACTACCAGAGACAGTATAAAGACAGACTACCAGAGACAGTATACAGACTACCAGAGACAGTATACAGACTACCAGAGACAGTATACAGACTACCAGAGACAGTATACAGACTACCATAGACAGTATATGGATGGAATACCAGAGACAGTATACAGACAGTATATAGACAGACTACCAGAGACAGTATATAGACAGTATATAGACAGACTACCAGAGACAGTATATAGACTACCATAGACAGTATATGGATGGAATACCAGAGACAGTATACAGACAGTATATAGACAGACTACCAGAGACAGTATATAGACAGTATATAGACAGACTACCAGAGACAGTATACAGACTACCATAGACAGTATATGGATGGAATACCAGAGACAGTATACAGACAGTATATAGACAGACTACCAGAGACAGTATATAGACAGTATATAGACAGACTACCAGAGACAGTATACAGACTACCAGAGACAGTATACAGACTACCAGAGACAGTATACAGACTACCAGAGACAGTATACAGACTACCAGAGACAGTATACAGACTACCATAGACAGTATATGGATGGAATACCAGAGACAGTATACAGACAGTATATAGACAGACTACCAGAGACAGTATATAGACAGTATATAGACAGACTACCAGAGACAGTATATAGACAGACTACCAGAGACAGTATACAGACTACAAGAGACAGTATACAGACTACCAGAGACAGTATACAGACTACCATAGACAGTATATGGATGGAATACCAGAGACAGTATACAGACAGTATATAGACAGACTACCAGAGACAGTATATAGACTACCAGAGACAGTATACAGACTACCATAGACAGTATATGGATGGAATACCAGAGACAGTATACAGACAGTATATAGACAGACTACCAGAGACAGTATATAGACTACCAGAGACAGTATACAGACTACCATAGACAGTATATGGATGGAATACCAGAGACAGTATACAGACAGTATATAGACAGAC